>MJUU01064821.1:313363-341461 GCA_002080025.1 Modiolus philippinarum
CCCCCCCCCCCCCCCCCCCCTCAGGTTAAATGGTCGGTCCCTAAAGAAAAAAACAGAAATATTGCATAACAGGTTTTTTGGCTAATATCAGCTGGCACTGGCAAAAAATGCAAAATTTACCTCAAATTCATCATACATACATGTTTTGCATCAATATAGGCTATTAACAACTTTTTATGACATGTTTCAAAAAAGTAAGAAACAACAAATTCAATTCTTTAAAATTTCCTTATATTCAGATCTGTCTTGACAATTTATCTTAAGTTTAACCTGTATGAAACTATTACATCTCGCATATCTCGTCCACATCATATCAAAATTCCAGCCTACCTTTAAAGCCTTTCCAGAGGGTTCCAAATGGCGAAAATCCCATCAATAAATATATCCGTGCACAGCTGAAAATTGCTCATTAAACTATTTTTTCACATACCAGACATAATTCTGAAAACGAAGAATGACAGCAAGTTAATCCCCCGCTCATTGAATCAAGAACTTAATATAAGTGCAAATTTAAGTGTGTGTTGACACAATACAGATGTGAATACAGTACAAGTGTGGACACAATACAAGTATTTATTAACTGATGACTTAAAATACAATGTGATTTGCCCATTTAATATAACCGGAAGTTTTTTGGCACATAGAATTTATAAAGGACAAATGCCCTGTATAGAAATTTATACAGGGCAGATGCCCTGTATTAAAATTAATACAGGGCATTTGCCCTGTATAAGTGAATCGGCCATATTGGTTTCGTCACACTCTGTTTTCTGTGTCTTTCTTGCATATGTTAACTTTTTTCTTCTTTTTGTCTATTGATTTTAATTACTGAGAGTGAGAATAAAAAAATAAACACAGCACAACCCAGAAAGATTTCCTTTGATAAAGTTCCAAATATTCATGATATTAACACAGTGCTATACAGTTATATAGTACTTGTCAGCAGAAAAATAGTACTCATCAGCCGCATCCCGTATCAGCTTGTACGACTGATACCACACCAGATCAAGGGGATTTATAAACAACATGATGATGATAGTGCAATATTTTTTTCTACTACAAGTTGAAAATTCAATAGACATCTTTTTTATATTGCCTTGACTAATATTGAAATTTGAATCCTGTAATTAAGATTGGTAAAGATAATGCCTGAAATTTTAAGTCATCAGTTAATAAAGGTGTCATAAAATGGGTCTTTTCATATTAATCCTGTATAATGTCCTCGTACAGTCGTATTGGGTTTCGATCACCTGTATTGGCCCTCGGCTTCGCCTCGGGCCAATACAGGTGACCTCAACCCAATACGACTGTACTTGGACATTATACAGGATTAATATGAAAATACCCATTTAATAACACTATAGAACATGATGATATATCTACCCATTTTTCCAGAAAATATACAAAGTTCAAACACACCAAAGTTGCAATAACTTTCTCAAAATTTGATGAATCAGTCTGAAATAACAGGTATATAGGTTCATAAGTACTACACTACTACACATTCTGACAACAATTGAAAAAGATATTCTAGAGAGGGTCTGAGATTTCCTGTGGACAAAAGTTTTCCATATTGGTACTTAAGTACAAAAATATGGAAGTAGCCGTAACTTTTTCAAGATTTAATGAATCAATCTGAAAATACCAGGTGCACATGTTTATGTGATACTTAGCGTTCAGACAAAATTTGAAATAGATATTCGGAAAGGTTTTTGAGATAAGCCTCGGAAAAATTTTTCGGTATAAATTCCACGTAGAAAAATCTCTAAAATGCTATAACTTGAATCAATCTGATAATATAACACGCACAAGTTCTTATGGTTAATAATTAATATGCAAACAAAATTTGATTGAGAAATATTGATGGATTTAATAGATAAGCTCCGGACAAAACATGTCTATGGACAGACGGACAAGGTGATTCCAATATACCCCAACTTCGTTGCGGGGGTATAAAAAATATGGTTCCAATTTCGGTAAATTTCCTGCAACTCTCAAAGACCAGCAATTTTTGTGAATCTTGTCAGAAACTATGATTTTTGGATGATTTTTAGTCAAAACAAATTTTCCAAATGTTAGATTTCAAAAATTTTTGACTCCAGTTTTAGTAAATTTCCTGTAACTCTCACAGTCAATCAGTTCTTGGGGGATTAGTTATCAACCATACTTTTAAAATGAATTTTAGTGAAAACTCATATTTTCAATGCTTAGATTTCAAAAATTCTGATTAGAATGAGAAACCTCAGTCGGTTATCTCCCTGTACCAAGTTAGTTATATATAGTTTAAGTGGAGATAATTTGAATTCAAATGTCAAAAGAGGTTATTCATATGCTAATTAAAATTATCTCCACTTTGAACCATACAAAACTAACTTGGTACAGGGAGATAACCCACCGAGGTTTCTCATTTTGGTTAATTTCACGAGAGTCTCAAATTCAGGCAATTTTGGGAATTCTTGTTAGCAAACGTGCTCTTTGTGTGACAAAACAAATATTTTCAATGGTTAGATTTAAAAAAAAATATTCCAATTTTGTTAAATTTCCTGGTATTCTCAAACACCATTATTTCTTGTAATTGGTAGCAAAACATCTAAATATAGGCCAAATTATAGTGATCCTCGAGTGGAGTGAGCAGGGGAGACATTATGTTCCGAGGAAACTTTACGAATTATTAAGATTATTTTGGTATTAAACACAAAATGAGAAATTCGGCCATGGGAGATAATAAATTGACAAAGGAGATAATAGTACTCGAAAAATAATTTTACATCAATAAAACAGTGGCCCTAAAAATGTTATATATGGTTAAATCTAGATGAGCAAATAAAAATTTGTTGAAATGAATGTCATTCACTCATATTTTTATTTATATCATATTAATACTTACATGAAAAACGATACAATATTTCTGCAAAAGTAAAAACAGGAATTCCCCCAATCTAGGAAATCTTTTGTTTAATACTGAAACACTTGAATAACCAAACACAAAAGATTATTACCTGGGGTGAGTATCAATTTCTCTACTTTTGAAACCAATTCTACAGTTTTTAGCACCACTTTAGTTGCCAATAAAATTGGTCCTAAGTGACACTTGAGGTACTGTAAGTATATTTATAACATTACAAAAGATGTGTTAAAGGTTCTCAAATATTAAAAAATTTCCATTAAAAAAAAGAAGACACAACAATAATTCAAATGTCGAATGTATACTTCAAGTTTTCCGATTGTTTAAAAGGCATTGTTAGCATTGTTGAATAGCATCAATATTTTTGAAAGTAAAATTGTTTTTCGGGTATTTTGTAACAGGCCTGATTTTTTTCAGGTATTTTGTAAATTGGCTAGGAAATTTAGAAAAGATAGGCATTTTACAAATTACCTAATTATTTTAGTAATTGAATTATGAATTATGAAATTGCTGTAACAAATAAATTGGCCGGTATATTATGACATGATGCACATAAAATCGTAGATGAGGCCGGTTAAGCATCAAATATTAGAAACAAGTAATATACAAGATAAGATATGGGTAAACCCATATCCAAAGATACTCGATTGTTCACATACCTGTAATACCTTTACAATTTTGAAAGGAATCATTTTCAAACAAACAAAAACAAAACAAAACAAAAAGATTCGTTTATGTTTATGATTTTTTTATTTCATTTTTATAGGGTTCGTTTCTCTGGATTCTCCTTGTCGAAAGCTCTCAGGATAACCATTAGCCCTTTCTGTTTCTTAGCAATATGGAAAATTGGGGGTGGGGTGGGGGGTCAAAACTGCACATGTACTAGATAATACCACAGTCGCTCGAATTTCGTTCAAATATTTCGTTCAAAATAGTGAAAAAAACAATATTTGGGATAATATGGTTAATGATATAGACTATATTATTAATCATATTATCTCAAGTAATGTTTGTTTTTCACTATTATTATTATATTTGAACGAAATTCATAATACACAGTTAGGTTTTTATTTGATTTTAATTGAATTAGATGCCTGTCAATATCTAGAGACATACAGGCCGTCTTTGGGCGATGATTCTTTATTGTTCCGAGTGTCGAGTAAGAGGATGTTCTCGTATTATTCTGCTCTAACGCCAAGAACATTCACATTTGTATCAATATGGCTGCCATCGGAAAGTTAAAATTGAAAATTTAAGAGAGCAAAGAAATAAAGTGTTAAAAAAATTTGAGACAGCCTTGGAAATTTGACTGACGGCAGAAGTTCTCTTTTGTACCCCAAAATTAATGTCTACGCATATTCTTTCAACCACAAGGATGGGTATGTTGAGCCCTTAAGTGTAATGTAATCCGATTACACTTAAGGTTAAGGACCACCCTTTAATGTAATCCCGGTTACATTTACGGTTGCAGGACCTCCCTTAATTGTAACCGATTACAATTAAGGGAGATAGTGTACATATGCCTGCAGTATCTATCGTAATTGTAATCCCTCGGAATTAGTTTACAATTTGCAGCACATAGAAGATAAGAAAACGTGTTCGCCATAGCTTGATTACGAGCCATATTTGTTTTAACAAGCCATCGTTGCCATGGAAAAAAGGGCAGAGAAAAAGTGCTAAGATCTAGAATTATGGGCAAGTGACTGTACAGTTGGAATTTTAAAATGCCAGAAATCACGAGTTCATGTTCATCATGCAGATTTGTCAATATTGATAATACTAAAAAGTGTACTCAAATGTTTACTGAATTGTTCTCTTCAGAGGTCTTAACCGAGATGAAAAGATAAACATCGTTGATCACTGTAACGGTATGAACAGAACCAGTGATTTTTTCAGTTAAAAAACAAAGTCAATACCGCTTCCCCATAGTTTTTCATGTTTGTCTCTTGGTTGTCATTTGGAAAATTTTAACCCTCAGAATAGTGTCTAGAAATCTTTAATATCCTGTCTGCACATTTTCAAGCGATTCTTACCTACTTGCTTTATCCCCATGGAAACGCTAGCAATTATGGTATTTCTAAAATAAAAAAAAATAAAAAAATTGGTCGCTAGAAATAATATACATTATGGCTCTTTTCGGTATGCCTTTAATTTTTGGTCTTTAGATAAACCCCAAAATTGGTCGCTAGCTTGAGTCTGGTTAAAAATATTGTTTAAAAGTCAGAATTTCTATCATTTTCATACAACTCCGCCTACTTTTCCGTTTTAGTGAATTGAAAGCTTAAGAACAATTTGTATAATATTTTGAAACAATTCTGAGCACTTTTTGTCCTTTTTATGTTTCCATGTTAACGATGGCTATTTAAAAATATGAATCATAATCATGCTATGGCGGAACACGTTTTCTTATCTAATATGCGCTGCAAATTGTAAACTAATTCCGAGGGATTACAATTACGGTAGGTACCTCAGGCATATGTACACTATCTCCCTTAATAGTAATCGGTTACCTGCAACCGTAAATGTAACCGGAATTACATTTAAGGGTGATCCTTAACCTTAAGTGTAATCGGATTACAATTAAGGTAAGGATTACACTTAAGGGCTCAACATGGGTATTCAATTAAATAATAAAGTATTTAAATGAAATTGAGTAATGTAAAGAGACTTAACTATTTTAGTATAAATGAAACTATTATTCAGTTTCTATATGCAAATTAATANTTTAATGTAAGATACAACTTTGGTTCTTATTTGAATATATCAGTAGCCCTTAAAAGGACTGCTTGTCTATAATGTCTCTATTTTCATTCTCCATGCCGGAAACTTTTCTTCTCTCTGTTTAAACAAGTTTGTTAAAATCTGCCTCGGTTGTCTGTCCGAACAGAGACGTATAATTATATGTCTCTGGTCCGAACGATTCTCTCATCTAAGTAGGACCGTAAGTCGGCATTCCATGTCATTAAAATTTCTTGAACTTCTGTTTAGTTTTGGACCACAAGCACTTGATGGTCTGTCTGCATGTGAACTCCAGTCTTTGGGTCAAAAAGGTTTAACAAAATGATCCAATTTTAAATGTTCTATGGTAGCACATTCACAGGTGTGCCTGCAGCCGACAGCATCCGTTGCTGTATCCGCAAAACTGCATATACTATGGCTGGCTTTGTTGATGTATATTGGCAAGTATTAGACCCACAACCTTCTATGCAAGGGATCAGAGGTGTGTTTTGTGCCACTGGTATGGCTTGCATTGGTACATTACTTTCTTTTCCGCCATCTTTGATCTCGGGTTGTTCTTGTCACTCCTGCTGGAATGGGGAGTTAAATTTTGACCCGCGAACAATGTTCTCGGGTTGATGTTCGTACCGTTTGGGCGATATTTTGACCCGAGAACGTTGTACTCGGATTAAAAATTCCTCGCCCAAAGACGCCCACAACTACTCGAAATCGTTGACATCACGCATGTAAACTTGCTCCAAAGTTTACCTGTACGGGCACAATGTTCCGATGGTGCATCTTCATTTAAGGCTAGTCACTCCTCAGGTTTTTGAAACTGTCTCTGACTTTCAGAATTCTCTAATTTATCCATTATGATGCACTAGAAAATTTTTGCACACTGACCCCATTTTTCTTTTCAAAATATGACAGTATACATCTTCAATAGACTTCTGACAAAATTTGAGGAAATTCTTGATATTCCTTCATCGCATTTCAAATGTTGATTACCTTAATGCAAAATGCAGTGGTTGCCCCCGTTGTAAAGGGGTAGTTTCCTAATAAATATATATATATATATATATAATATATATGAAAAGTCTAGAGAAGTTCCGTTTCCCGCCAAATTTCAGGCGTTTAAATCTCAAAAACGGCCACACTGACCTATCAATATTTTTGCTGAAAATGATGTATGATCCACATTCTAATAAATAAAAATAATAATGTTCAATCTTTGATATAATAAACTTGAGGAGTGATTGTGCTAACCTGATATTACAATTAATATCCATGACAATTTATCAATATTCAATAAAAACGTTTTGTTGACATTTCTGTACAGTTTTAATTAAAATTACAGGTATTGGGAATTAAAAATCGACTTACCTCACGGGAAGTCTCGCACACGCGTGTTATTACCGATTTTTTTAAACGGATTAACTAGGAGTTTCTAATCTTTGTCTCTGCAACATGTAATACAAATACTAATTTGACAGATATTTGCGAGCATAGGGGTCTTTTCTTTTTCAGTTTTGTTTGCTGTTTGTTTGTTTATTTTTTTTCACAATTCTAATTATTATTTTAGATAATAATAATATGACTTTTTAAACATTACACATTTTATTCAAATCAATTGAACTTATACTATACGGAACGATTTAGGATTTTAAAAGAAAAGACATGGCCATATCTTTTATTTCTAAAATTGATTGATATACGATGTATATCCATAATGAAATAAGTTAACTAACAAGATGTAGACAGGAATAAAAGCCCCTTTCTTGATAAACTGGAGTTTTCTTTGTGCATCATGCTTCAAATAAATAAATTAGTAAGGTACTACAAAGTGTACTTTTATTAAACCATTTCAAACGTTAGTTTATAACGTACTTTAGAAGTAGATATGAAACATTATTAACTAACCTTCATTATTACAAAACACAATTCCAACTAGATTTGCAATTGCAAGCAATAGCTGATGTCGCCCCTGGCAGCCAATTCGAAGATGCCATCTTGTTTGCAGCGTCAAAATCTACCTAGAAATCAATTTTCGTTGAAATCGGACAAAGTTGAAATTTTGACGTATTTTGGACAGCCATCTTGGAAATTGCGGCCATTTTGAAAAATTTCTTTAGCGTAAATTCCTTCGGCTTATCTTTTCGAACATTTATGCGAAATATGAAGAAATTTTGCAAAGCAGTTCCTGAGTTAATGAATCTTTTATATTTTAACGTAAAATGGCGGCCATCTTGGAATTGGCGGCCATTTTGAAAAATTTCTTCGCGAGAATTCCTTCGGCTCATCTTACTGAACATTTATGTGAAATATGAAGAAATTTTGCAAAACAGTTTCTGAGTTATTGAATCTTCTATTTTTTAACGTAAAATGGCAGCCATCTTGAAAATTTTTTCACCGTCATGCATAACTTCACATGGTGGTCCAACTGTGTGACAGGTATCAAGTGGTTCTGTTCAGGCATATCTGAGAATTCGCATGGACAAAATTATTGGAAGTAAAATATGGAAGGAATAACAATATGTCTCCCCGATTTCGTCTGGGGCGACTTAATAAACAGACAGTCTTAGAAGTTTAGTATTTCCGATCATAGGTACTACCCTGTTTGTAGAGAGTACTTCTACTAACAAAACATTTAATATATAAAAAATAAATATTTGCATGTAAATTCTGATGATAGAAATTTAAATTAACAAAATTCAGAATTTAAAGACCTTCATATTTATACATTATTCTATTTAATGAAAATTTATATTTTTTAATTAGATGAAGTATTAAAACAATATATGATGTAATCAAAAATATGATAAGTATTGGTCAATTTTAAAAACACAGAATTTAAAGAAAAGATAACTCTACTACATAACGATCAATATGTCTGAACGGTGGTGTATGAATATTTGTAGTAATGAACAAATCGCTTCAAATCACTAGTAAAAATTATGTGTATTCAGATAATTGATCTAGGGCGAGTTAAACTGATAAAAAGTCGCCAAATACCGAACTATTTCCTACGCCATGACATTGTGATCTGTACCCAAAAACAATTATATACTCTTGAATAGATAGTACGCTATGATCGAGTATATGATAAAGAAACGTCTGAAAAGACAGTCAACGCACAAACCTATATCGGACGGAAAACAAAATTAAAGATACTCTGCAAACAACAATATTAATATAAACGTCTGAAGGGATACAGAACAACATCAAACTATAGTTACAATCGAAAAAAACGGTTATAATATTCCCTTATTGATTTTGCCAGGCCTACTTTTATCAACGTCCAAAATTTGATCTTATTCATATTCCCGAGAAAAAAAATGTAGTACTAATAAGACTATCAAAATTTTTTTGATAAAATAAATTTCAGGAGCCAAAGTCCAGGAGCCAAAAAGACAAAGCAGGTCAAAATTCACCGGAAAATTTTAAATCGCAATGGTCCTGACCAGAGACATATAATTAAAGAGATTGGCAACATGACGAATTCCCGTGAAATCGCGCCGCCATCGAGACTTCGATAAAACTTCCACTTCACAAGAATAAATCACTAATATCTCGGTAAAGTATGAAAATATCATAATAAAACTATCTAAACTCTACCAACAATGTAAAATACTTTCCAGTTTTCATAACTACGACATTGTAATCACGGAAATAAAAGAGGAGTTTCAAAAGTAAACAAGGCACACCACGATCTTCATCGTCAGATTTCGACATGAAGTCTCAGCTTTATTTGTCAATATCTTTTTTGTTAATCAATATTTTTAAATAAACTTTTCTAAACTATACTATTAAATAATTAAGGAAAATAATTCTCTTTCCGATTTAAAAATATGTTAACTAAATTAAAAGTAGTTTAAGAAGTTCTGATGTGGCCGTACCATGTTTGTCGTGATTAGTATAGCGTGATAGTAGAGTTGCCAATCTCTATAATTATATGTCTCTGTCCTGACTTAGTATTGCACTCGGTAGATGTCCTTGGTATTTGATTTGGCCTCCTATTTCGATATATTTGGTAATGAGTACTTCTTTTTTTACTACGCTTGGATTATGATTTTCCCTATAATTATTTCTAATGCAGTTGATGAGAGGTTATTCCTTGACACACGTGTACAGCATAACAAAATTCATTGTTTAGTCATGCTTACCCTTCCGGAGCACCTGATGATACCTCAGTTTTTGTAGGGGTTCACACTGCTAGTGCATTAGTTATGTGGCGTTCGTTTTCTTTTTTGTTTTATTTGTTTTGTCTTTATCATACTGTCTCAATTCATGTTGGATATGAATTGCCGTGATTTTGGATTTATTATGTTAGAATTCCTCCTTTCCTCATTCTTGCTTCGGTATTCGTTTGCTGATGTATTAGTATGCCACTTCGGTATTTTGGTATTTTGAAACCGCTGGGCCGATGCCACTCCTGGTGAATCATTGGTTCCGAGGGTATTCACTAGCCAATTAGTCAGACTTCTCTGACATCAAAATTTTATCTTGCGTTTTATAGAAATTTACCGTTTCTATCAAAATTCTAACCCCATAAAAATAGTGAGGCTTCATTCCGTGTGTATTTCACTCGGTAAAGGTCCTTTGTGCTAGATTTTGTTTTTTGTTTTGTTTTGTTTTGTTTTTGTTTTGTTTTGTTTTGTTTTGTTTTGTTTTGTTTTGTTTTGTTTTGTTTGTTTGTTTGTTTGTTTGTTTGTTTTGTTTTTTTTGTTTTTTGTTTTTTTTAGGACTTCTTTTTTAATACCTTTGGAAAATGGCTTTCCATATTATTTGATTCTAATGCTGTTGATGAGAGGTTAGTCCTTGAAACACGTGTACAGCATAACGAAATTCACTGTTTAGTAAGCAATTTCGGTATTTTTGTATATTCGTACATGCATTTAAAAAAGAAATGGTGAGTTATACGGCTTTAATCGCGCGCGAAACCCCCATTTTAGGATTGTGTTAGCGTCTGGTAGCAACTCAACAACAATTGGTTTTGATAGGCCGTAGAGAGTAAAAGGAAATGATTATCCCAGTTATAAGTAAAAAAAAAGAATCTTGAATCATAATAAGAACCGAAATTTCAAGTTTTTCACAAGAGACTGATATCTGTTTAATGACTTTTTAATGATCGTATGAGACAGAACAGAAAGTAGAATGGGATGTTGTTAGATCTACCATGCAGTGAGTGTAAAGAACAATTGGTAGATCTAATTTTAATTAGATTGATTACTGTCCATGTTATTTTTATAGCTTTGAAACTAAAATCGTTCCTTTTGTCGTAAATTTTAGTACTGAGATGACCATTTTCGTAAAATTCGAGATGTAAATCCAAATTAGATGTACGTCTAGTTGTTTCTCTTGTTTCCTTTATCTCTAGTTCTGGAAGTTGTTTTATTTTTATTCGTTTAGAAAAAGATGCGGTATTAATGAAAAGAACATAATCAATATATCTATAAGTGAGGTTGAAGGAAATAGCATCTATAATTTTATGATCTTTCATGAGTCCCTGACGACATTCAGTCTCGTAAGAATGTAAAAACAAGCCCCCGCGTATAGGAGCACAATTCTTTCTCATTTGTAAACTAACTTGCTGTTGATAAATAGCACTCCCAAATGTACAAATATATTATCAATAAGAAAATCAAACTAGAAGCTTAAATTAAACATGGATAAAAGAAATTGCTATGGTTTTCGTTAAAGCCATCTAGGCATAATGTATAAAACTCTCTGATCCAGAAGCTTTCTCTCTTTTGCCTCTATGGATTGCTCCAAATGTGGTCTTGATCGATGATAGTAATTTTTGATCTTGTAAAATCTCATGTTATTTGCAATGTTGACTGACATACATTGTTTTGTTGAATGGTTGGAGACTCTTTCCCCGCATATTGTAGATCACAGACCTGACAATGAATGTAAACGATGTTAGATGTCTAACAATTAACATTGTAAAACACCTTTCACAATGAATGTATGTTTTATTACATTTGCTAACAACATTATCACCTTAAATTAAAGCAGGGTTTCTTTAGCAATGTTGCGATTTTTTTTCTGCGAAATGTAATTTCCTATCTTTGTATCCTTGATACTATTAGGTAATCTAAAGCCACTAGGGAACATTTTTGAAAGCGTTTTGCATTTTCAATTTCATTCGAATGATGTCGTTCCATATCAGAAACGTTCGCCAGGGAGGGGAAGTGTGATATGTCAGGACTTGTGGAACTCTGGTATTGACTTCCTTTTTGTATTGAAAGAGCTCGTCTCTGGTCACTTGACATGCCTTGTCAAATCCTAATTCTATTACTATATCAGAAGACCCCTTCATTTTAGATGATGTCGTTATTTCTCAGGTCTTTGTTTATTATTGTTCTCTGATATACGAATGCATTTTACGCTGATTGCCTGTCTAAACGATATACTGTTGAAACAGTGATAATAAGAAGTTTTTTTACTGTTAGCTTTGGTGCATTCCATAAAGTATGAAAACAGAGATGTAAAAAGTCATCGTTGAGATTTAAATAAACAATCTAAAGTATTCGCAGAGATTACAGAGGTGGAAATATATATAGATACTTTAATTTTCATATGCTGACTATAATGTTTTAATGAACAGAAATACTGAAAAGGAGATAGACTACATAGGTAAAAACATCATTAGCGTTTGACATAAAATAGTATCAGATACTAGAGGTAAATGTTGAATTGTCTTGAACTCAGTTACGCTCCTTCTTGCTGATGATTTCAAACATAAATCCAAAGCTTCGAAAAATTGCAATTTATTTGAACATGAAACTAGATTTGCAATTACTAGCAATAGCCGATGTCACCTCAGACAACTAATTCGATGATTCCATCTCATTTGCAGCCATAAAATCTATCTAGAAATCAATTTTGGTCAAAATTGGACAAAGTTGAATTTTTTACGTACTTCGGCGGCCATCTTGGATATGGCAGCCATTTTGAAAAAAAAACATCGAATGAATTCCTTCCTCTCATCTTGCTAAAAATTCATACGAAACATGAACAAATTCTGCAATGCAGTTCCTAAGATACTGAATGCTCAATTTTAACGTAAAATGGTGGCCATTTTGAAAATTTTTCTCACAAAAAATCTTCTTCTTATAGTGATCTAACTTCATACCAAGTTTCATTAGATTACATCTAGCCATGTAAAAATAATCGATCGGACAAAATATGTGGAGCAATAAGAATAATAATCAGAAGAAACGTAGAATAACAACATGTCACCCCGACGTTGTCTGGGTGACATAATAAGAATCGAATGTCATTTTGCAGTTGGCCTACCACTGACCTTCCAAAATACCATGTAGCAATATATTTTGTGACCACCTCATAATAAACGATAAAACCCATATTTTGTTTTAAGGTAAATCGACACTAATACACGGCGCATTCGATTGGCGCATTTGTGTAACAAGAGTCAGATGCTGAATTGACTTGATTTTCAAGCCGGAATATTCCTGTATTGGCCTATTCATTGTGACGTCATAATAGATTGGCATACCCTTTCCCGCGTATTAGCTCCCTTTTCCCGTAAAAAATAACTTTCTTAATCGAACGGTGACATGTAGATTTTTCCAGCGTAACAGATAGCTTACGTGTATATCTCTGAAATAACACAACATTTTAAAAAAAAATCTAACTGATATTTATCTTATATGAAAGATAAACAATAAGCATGTTCTCACAGTTCCCTATATATTCTTTGTAAAATATTGCTGCAAAATGCTGAATTTGGCCTGATTTTCAAAGCCAGATAACAGGAAAAGATGATCGCTGACATATCATTTTTATTTTATTTTTGGAACATATAGGTTAAGACCTACAAAATATCTAAAAAGAAAAAAAAATGTGTCTGATATAATTATTAGAATCGAACTACCTTAATGCTTTTCACATTTTTACTGGGAATACACGTTTATCTCATAACATTAACCTATGACTTAATTAATCTTAAAATACCCACATTCTGAGAAAATAATATGCATATGGATCGCACGAACAAGTTCGTGCAGAAACATATGCTCGTAAACATTCACAGTAGACATAGTTGTCCTTCGAGTTTTTATTTATTTTTTTTTTTTTTTTTTTTTTTTTTTAATGCGATTTGGTCCTATTTTTTGGAGAGACGATTTATGTTTTGGGGAGAAATTTTGATAGTTTTCCTGATTATGACCTTATTTTGTACTATTCATTGTGTGTTAAGATAGTAAATAAGACAAAATCAGTACAGAATAACGGAACGATTTTAGTTGTTTGGTTTGTTGTAATATTAAGGATTTTGTGTATGTCCTGGTTTTATAGAGAGATCGGAGAAAAATGTCCAGATGTTTACCTTTTTGTCATGGTTTTTTCAAATATTACATGAAATTCAAATTTAAAATTCAAAAATTCAAAATTGGGGCTAGCAGGCGGTATTTTTAACTCACCTTAGTCAGTTTGGGCTATTGCCATTACTTCCGGCGTCCGTCCATTAACCTTTTCACATTTTCATTTTCTCCTCTGAAACCACTGAAACATTCAAGGAATGATGTATGGTGGGTCCTTCACGAAGATTGCTCATTTGGTCCGATCCGACAAAAAACCTGACTGCCACCGCAGAACTTCGGTTTAACATTGTACTTTAATGAGAAAATCACATTTTCATCTTCTCTTCTGACCACTGAAACAAATTCAACCAAACTTTACAGGAATCCTTCACGAAGATTGCTCATTTCGTTCCGATCCAAAAAAAATACTGCCAGCGCGGAACTAAGGCTTAACATTGGACCCTATGGGAAAAATCACCTCTGAAACAACAGAAGCAAATTGAACCAAACTTTGAAATAATGTGTCGAAAAATTGCCCTCAGCATCAAACATAGTTTAACATTTGACCCTAAAGAAAAATCACATTTTGATGAACTTCCCTGTAACTACTGAAGTCATTTCAACAAAACTGTAGCATGACATCATTAGCTAGAATATGGCTTATATAGGAAAGTTCTTGTCATGTGAGCGATTCACGCTCAGTCCCCGATCCTCTAGTTAAATTTTTGAACCTATAGAAAGAATATTCAAGGCTGTATCCATATGAAACAACTGGACTTATAAGAACCAAACTTACTTATTTATTTTAAATGCTTCCCTTCAAAACAGATATATTTCAAGTCTGTACCTTTGGAATACATTCAAAGATCTTCCCTTCTGAAAACATTTGGCAAAGATGGAAATAAACTCTGGGACAAACGTTCTTTTTAAATTTGTCCTGCAATTGTGTTCTGCTGTTCCATACCTTATCCAAAAAGGCAGGCAGTAGGGGAAACAACGGCAGTAGAATACCGAAGGAACAAGGGAAGCAATGATTACAAAAACCGAAGTCCAAAGACATGGCAAAAACGGTAACAGATAAAAACAAAGACAAAACAAGGACGTGAGACAGCTACAATACACGGAAATAAAAAGATAACATTAAGAACTAAGGCACTCATAGTGTGAACTCCCATGAAAAGTTAAATGTTGCATCATATAGCCTAAAGATTCACTTACACACATATATATAGCAGGCACGGATCCAGGCGATTTGAAAAGGGGGTTCCAATTAGAGATGAAAAGGAATTTGGCCGAGCGGAATGAGTCGCAAAAATTTTAAGGGTATTACTAAGTAAAACATCAGCATATTCATTCAATCCCCGGTACCCAATGAATCAGCCAATGTGTAGCTTAAAAACGAGACCCATTCAAATCAGAAGTTTATTTGACTGCATGCATCAGCAATTAGGCTCTTGAGAGCCTGTCCTTTTAAAAAAGGTTTCCTTATTGTAATTACTCAAGACACACCATGTATTATTTATCATTTAAGTTTCCTACTTTTAACTGTGGTTTCGTTCCCAATTAATCAATAATAAAAACTCTTTGAATCTTACGAATAAGAACGCGATACATCGATAAATGTTGCACCTGATGCTTCATTTTCTATGTTCCGTTATTTTCATGGGTGCTAATTTGGTCCAAATGCAAATTTCAAAATTTAATTTCTCTCCATAGTACCAGGAAAAGCGAACCATAAAACAGGACAAAGCCCCATAAAACAGGACAACGCCCCAGAAAACAAAGAATTCTCTCAATATAACCAGGACATAAACAAATCGAAAAATTGAAATAACTACAAAATTTCTGATTAATATTAATTGTTGCCATGTACATGTATATTCATTTGTTAATTGTACATTGTGTAAATAAAAAAAGACAAAGAATCTTTTTTTTTGTTATAAATTACAGCAAATCAAGTGAAATCGAGTTTTTGGAGTAATAGTTCAACGTGACAACGCTTTTGCGAAACAAAATGCAATAATCCAATGATAAATGATAAGTAGAAACTAGGCTTATCCTACTTTTTCTTCTTCGAGCGCTATATTCTTCAATCTTAGAAATGCCGTCTGTTTGTTGATGTTTTACTAAATAATCTCTCCATAAAACCATAATATGCCCCAATAAACAGGACATTTTCTCTCCAAAAAACACCACATCGAAGGACAACTATGTCTACTGTGATAAAGGTGTTTAAAAGATATAAATAACTAGAGTTATAAGGGAGGTCAAAATAATTTTACTAATTGCATGTAGAGTGATTCAACGTTCCGGAATTGCCCCTAAGTATATTGGAGATAGTAAATTAATAAACTTTACTTTTGGCTGTTATAATGTTATTTTTCTTAGTTTTGAAGGAGTTATATTTACTCTTTATTAGGCCCCTTTCGTGAGTAATTGTTCCTCGAAGAACAAGATATTTTACTTCATGAAAGATCAAAATATTTATGATGAAGAACATCAGTCGGTTATCTCCCAATACCATGTTCACGGTAGACACAGTAGTCGTCGAGGTTGTGTTTTTTCGAGCGATTTGGTCCTATTTTCGGAGAGATGTTTTGTGCTTTGGAGAGAAATTTTGATAGTTTTCGTGATTATGACCTTATTTTGTACTATTCAATGTATGTTAAGATAGTACATAAGACAAAATCAGTTACAGAATAACGGAACAATTTCAGTTGTTTGGTTTGTTGTAAAATTAAAGATTTTGTGAATGTCCTTGTTTTATGGAGAGATCGGAGAAAATGTCCAGGTTTTTTACCTTTTTGTCCTGGTTTTTCCAAATATCACATAAAAAATTCAAATTTAAAATTCACACTAAACAGAAACTTTTCATCAGATCTAAATATGTCTAATCAGTAGATCATTGTCAGGAGATGCGTTTGATACAAAAATTGAATATGAACAATGCTTCAACACAGATGATAAGGAGTATCAAAAGACATGTATTTACAAAGGATAAAATGTATTTTTATGTATCTCTGAACTATGAAAGTCGAAAATTTAATTTAGTAATTCATAGTGTAATGCATTCACAATATATCATCAAGAAAAACTTAAATATGTCTTTTGTAAAATAACTATTTTTGTTTAGTGACGTAGTTGAGATATAACGAAAATTTTTCGAATTTTTATGGCAATGTGAGCTTTTGATATCACTAAATCCATCCGTCGTCCGGGTTCTATCGTCCGTTATGAACTTTCCCTTCAAAGAACTTTGGCTTGAAAACCACTGAATGGATTGGAACCAAACCTGGCAGGAATGATGTTTATGAGGTGCTGACCATGTGTTTTACTTTTATGCCGATCCATTACCCAACATGGCTACCAGCGGATTTTTCCTTGTGAGAATGTCTTTTTGAGATCCACTGAATGGATATATACCAAACTTCGGAAAACTTAGTTTAACATTTGGACCTTATGGGAATTGCATACAAGGATTTTCTTCTAGAAAATCACACCAAACAGATGACTAGTGCTGATCAAGTAATGTTGTGCCAATCCCTCGTTCAAAATTTGGGCTAGCAGGAGTCATTTTTAGCTCACCTGAGTCGGTTTGAGCTATTGCCATCACTTCTGGCGTTCGACCGTTAAACTTTTCACATTTTCATCTTTTCCTCTGTAACCACTGAAGCAAATTCAATAAAACTTTACAGGAATGATGTTTGGAGGGTCCTCCACGAGGATTACTCATTTCGGTCCGACCCGACAAAAAAAACATGACTGCCACCGCAGAACTTCAGTTTAACATTGGACCCTATGGGAAAATCACATTTTCATCTTCTCTTCTGACCACTTAAACAAATTCGACCAAATTTTAAAGGAATGATGTATGGTTGGTCATTCACGAAGATTACTCATTCCATTCCGATCCAAAAAAAAAATACTGCCAGCGCGGAACTAAGGTTTAATATTGGACCCTGAACAACTGAAGCAAATTGAACCAAACTTTGAATTAATTTGACAAAAAAAATGCCCTCAGCATCCAGCATAGTTTAGCATTTGACCTTAAAGAAAAATCACATTTTGCTGATCTTTAAAGGAACCACTGTAACCACTGAAGCCATTTCAACAAAACTGTAGCATGACATCATTAGCGAGGATATGGCTTTTATAGGAAACTTCTTGTCATGTGAGCGATTCACGCTCAGTCCCCGATCCTCTAGTTAAATTTTTGACCCTATAGAAAGAATATTCAAGGCTGTTTCCATATGAAACAACTGGACTTATTAGAACCAAAGTTATTTTTTTTTATTTTAAATGCTTCCCTTCAAAACAGATATATTTCAATTCTGTACCTTTGGAATACATTCAAAGATCTTCCCTTCTGAAAACATTTGGCAAGTTGGAAATAAACTCTGGGACAAACGTTCTTTTTAAAATTGTCCTGCAATTGTGTTCTGCAGTTCCATACCTTATCCAAAATGGAAGGCAGTAGGGGAAAAGTTAAATGTTGCATCATATAGCCTAAAGATTCACTTACACACATATATATAACAGGCACGGATCCAGGCGATTCAAAAAGGGGTTCCAATTAGAAGTGAAAGGGAATTTGGCCGAGCGGAATGAGTCGCAAAAATTCTAAGGGTATTTCAAAGTAAAGCATCATATTCTTTCAACCCCCGGAACTCAATGAATCAGCCAATGTATAGCTTAAAAACCAGACCCTTTTAAATTAGAAATTTATTTGACTATATGTATCAGCCATTGTCCAGGTAAAAGATACAGGCTATTGAAAGCCTTTAGTTTTAAAAAAGTTTCTTTTTTTTAATTACTCAAGACACACCATGTATCATTTATCATTTAAGTTTCCTACTTTTAAAGGGAAAATTCACTAAATTTTTAATAAGACCTTTATTTACTCTAAGTAACATTGTGAACATGTTGACAAAGTTTTAAGGAAAAATTCGCACTGGTATAGGAGAAAAACGATATTTATTATTCATTTCTACTAAAAATTTTAGCTGAGTGACGTCACTTGGCTAGATCTCGGTCATTTAAAAATGCAACCATACCACTGTTTTTATCGTTATTTAAAGCGTTCGAGTGAGATCGTGAAATAACTAATTACTGTAGAAAAACAAGGACAAGCGTGTTACCCTTTTGTCTACATCTTATTGTTTCTTTCAGCATAACTTTTCGTAGAATAACTAAATACCAATTTTACTGTGCAATAAAATTGGCTGTTGATGTTTTAAATCGATGCAAAAAGATTCCAGAAAAGTGGTTCAAAATAACAAAAAACATTAATTCTCTGATATTATCCTCAAAACAATCCAGGTAGTAGTAAATATGTACACACGTACACACGCGTACTCCTGTGTTCAAGTGATGAAAAATTAATACCTTTGCAGAGGTTAATTAACAACCAAATATACAGAATCACATGTCCCATGTCAAATTTTACCTGTGCCATGCCCTAAAGGTAAATGTGGCCGTGTGCTGCACTAATTACAGGTAGAAAAGGCACACTTCTGTTTTTGCAAAAAAATCGCTTATAACACGATACAAAAACCATATTTAAATTATTTCACTGATATGAAGGGGACAACCATTTGATTTTCAGAAAGGGCTTGAGCGATTTTGCCTCGAAAATTTATTTATTTTCATGAAAAATTCGAACAATTTATTTAATTTCACTTTTGTTGCTTCAGACTATTGATTTCCATCTGCAACAAAAAAATTATTCTTCAAATTAAAGTTAAATTATTTATTTTCATGGGAAGTAGGATAAGAAAATATTTATTTTCACAGTGGCACCAAGATAAAATAATTTATTTACAAATTCGCCCAAGCCCCCCCCTAAATAAATGACGGATACTGGATAAAATATAAAAGACAGATGCAGTTCATTCAGGATTATACGTTTCTGCGAGGGTCACACACTGTAAAAATTGTCATTCACCCGGCTCAAAACAGGAGGATCTGAAGAGATTATTTTCGGTGTTAGGAATGTTTGTATTTCGTGCTGAAGTTTGACAAAATATGACAAATTAGCTTTGACCTTTTTTCTGGACCCCTTTCAGTACCTGAATCCGCATGTGCTCAAATTAACTTCGGTTTACTTCTGTTTGGGACAAATATAATCAATATATCAGCGACATGATTATATGTCTCTGAATATGTCCCATCTTCTGTATAAACGCTATAAGAGGATGATTTCCCGTGATGATCAACATTTTACAATACAAGTGATACTTTCAAATGCTTATGTGTCATTGGTTCAAGTTGTCTGAAAAAAATATATACTTATAACACCGACTTCGTTTGTAAACCACAGAGATTAGGCTGTGTTGAAGTATACGTTAGTTAATATTTGTACGTTAATATGCAGTTTTATGACACTTTTTATTGCATTTCAATGCCATGTACATGGGTTTTATGTGATTCGATCACAATACCAAGATCCTGAGCATGTAAAGTTGATGAAATTGACATTTTTAATATGAAAAGTTTATGCACTTTTAGATTGTTTTATTTCTGAAATTGACTCTGTCTATGATTTTATACATCTGTGACTTCCAACGATCCAGCATAATTTACCCTAAAACTTTACAGTTATACAGAAAGTAATACAATAAATAAAATAGCCCTTCATCAGATTTGGCTAGCACGTTGTATTTTTCTTAATAATTTACACAAATTTCTGCACAAAACGAGCCATCTCCTACGCGACAAAATAGCATGACATAAAAATGTAGATCCAATGTAAATACAACTGCAATCGGTTTCAAGAGAAAAAAACCTGTGAAAAAAAAACAAGACAGTTTCTACCCCGAGTTTCTACTGTTTGTATGTATAACTATAGGTACGTAAATAATAAGTCTAAGGTGTGTGTCTCATACCGATTCAAGGTGTTTGCGGATCGAGTTTATTTTGTACACAGCACGTGGTATCAATGGGGAATTATACTCCGTGGTCGGCAAGATCAAGTGATTTATACAGGTAGAAGTGGTCTGGTCGGATGGGTCTGACACCTGTCATCCCATTAAACACTTAATGCACAATATAGTGTGTACAGGCCTGCAAAACTATGAATACTTTTTGTTTATGAATCCTAATTTCTACAATGGTTTTTTGTTGATTTGTGAACTAGGGAACTTCGAAAAAGTTCTGGAAATATTATCAATTTAATGATATATTTAAAAAATATAGCTGCAGAATTTCAATTCTTTATTATGAATGAATTACAAATCATTGAATTTAGTGAAAGAAACATTTAGTATTTGGACTGATCAGAGTTATGTACTTGCTGTTTTGACACAGGCTTATCGAGTTTTGGTATTTTGTGGTCTTTAGTTATCACGTGACTTTTTAAGTTGACAAGACGAAAATATGGCGGTTGACGCATCGGGATCTGCTCACAATTAATTCAGTCTTGTACAAGTATCCAAGACAATTGAACAGAAATACATATATTTATGTGCTAACTAGAATATGAGGAATAAAATATCAAATTTTTATTTTTTTGCGAATTTTCCCTTTAACGGTCGTTTCGTTCCCAATAAATAATATTAAACCTCTTTGTACAAATGTTGCACTTGATGCTTCATTTTCTATGTTCCGTTATTTTCATGGGTGCTTATTTGGTCCAAATTTCAAAGTTTAATTTCGCTTCATAGTACCAGGAAAATCGCCCAATAAAACAGAACAACGCCCCATAATAGAGGACTTCTCTCAATATAACAAGGACATAAACAAATCGAAATATTGAAATAACTACAAATTTTCTGCTTTAAATTTAATTATTGCCATATATATTCATTTGTTAAATAAGAAAAGACAAAAAGAATCTTTTTTGTTATAAATTACAACAAATCAAGTGAAATTGATTTTTTTTTCTTTTGGAATAAAGCTTTTGCGATTAATCCAATGATGTATGATAAGTAGAAATTAGGCTTATCCTTCGTTTTCTTCTTCGAGTGCTATGTTCTCCAATCTTAGAAATATCGTCTGTTTGTTGATGTTTTACTGAATATTCTCTCCATAAAACCATGACACGCCCCCAAAAACAGGATATTTTCTCCCCAAATCACCACATCGGAGGACGACTATGTCTACTGTGGAGTTAGTTTTACATGGTAAAAGTGGAGTAAATTTTAATAAGTATAACAATAACCTCTTTTGATATTGAAATTAAAAATTGTCTCCACTTTGACCATATAACACTAACTAGTGTTCCTCATTCTGATAGGTCACAGATACTGTAGGTATCTTTTCCATTTCATTATTAAACCTATTGAATTATGTGCAAAATCCCTCGGAAAAAAGGGATGATTTTATATAACGACAATTTAATATGAAAATAAAGTGTTGTAAAATAAAAAAATATCATTGTATGAAACCATATATTTTCCGAAAAATGCATTTCTCGTCTACATCATATCAAAATTTGAGCATAACTCGTGAGTTCCAAAGGTCGGAAATATGCATGATCACAGCCGAAAATTGTGCATTCATAGTGTACCGGAAACCTCCTATGTAAGTATTCAAAGGATCATTCAACTCAATTAACTTTTGGTAATGATAAATTGAGTGATAATGTCAGTATCGACGTTCGGTCAGCCACATGTGCGTTGCTGTGCTTTTAATAGTACTACTTTTGGTGTTCATACGCGTCTTATGTTGAACGAGAAATGCATATCATTTATCGCAATAAACAATATATATATTTTCCACGCTAAAAATTTAAAATTTCAGATTATTTCAATTCATGTGAGTGATAACCAAATTACATTATAGAGTTCTTATTATTCTTTTCTGAATTGCAGCTAAAAGAAATTTAGGATATGGACTTTATCACGGCGTAGCGCATCAAGCTCGATAGTCCAGTACATTGCCAAAACATCTGAAATTAAATGAAGGGGACAACGGGACAACGGGACAACATCTACAATGGCTGAAAATTATAATTACATGCCATAATCTACTAGGGAAATACATAGGAAAAACACAAATAAGACAAAAGACAAACGTAAACAACGATAGGAAATCGGGACAGCCGCAATTGGTACTGGCACTAGCAAAAGCCAGCGGTATGGTAAAACCGGTTTATGGGTACCCAAACCTTCCCTTTATCTGCGCCGTTCCCCCATAGTATAATAAACATACGTATAAAACATGTAAAAACGTACCAACCTTTCTACGTTGATGCAATATTATAACCATCACTGCAATTGTATTTTCCGCAGTCAACTGATATTGAACATATACTGCAGGCATCAAACAACGAATTTAACCAATCAAAACTTTTGGTACATATGTGAAGGTAGGTCTTTAGAATCTAAGGAAAGGCTTTGCAAACTTGCACCTTTAAACCTATTAGAGAGCATTTGATAAATGATATACCCATTTTAACATTGATATTTTAGGTATATTTCAAACCCAATTTTTATTGACCAGATGTACTTTTTGATTACTTAAAGGAGGGGATTTCCCATTGACACTTATATAAATGCTTAATTTTGAGGCGTCGTGATACATTTGTATGTATTTATAGGAGGCTTTCCCATGCACACCGGGAATCTCCAAGAAGGCTTCAAATATATGATGAATTTTGATTAAATGTAGATGAGGTACAAAATGTACTTGCCTTTCGCGCCATGGAAGGTAAAACTAAAGATATATCTAGGCAGGTTTAAAAATCTTAAATAATAGAAAATATTAAAGAAAATGAATTGTTTGATTCACACCTAAACACAAAATAAAGGAATAATTCAAATAATGCCACAAAATGTAATTATTTTTATTATTTATTTCACGAAATGATATGGAGTAAATGAACATGAGACCATAACACATATGTTAACTCCAACTGCAATAATTTTAATGAGCTGTATGGCCATTTCGATAATTTATTCCTCATCCGCAGCACTAGAAACCAAACAAAGGAAATCCATAATTTCATAAAATGTTAAAATGCATATAACCAAACGAAATCCGAATAATCAGTAATATCAAATATAGCTAAGGACAAAACTACGATGTTGGGAGTTAATCCTTCGGTTTTGATTTTACATAAATTTAGATAATATAAATTGAACAAAGTGTTCACATGAGATATTATCTCATGTACAAGTACACCATATCTAAGAAAAATAAAGAGCATACATCTCTACCAAGGGGAATTGTTTTACCCACTCCACACTGTGGAGTTGGTAAAGTAGCTTAAATTGATGCAAAACATATATAAAGTTTGAAGTTTTAGCCAGCTAGTATCACAACATTACATGAAAACAGCTGTTATGTAATATATTTGTATTTTGACATTGAAATTCCATTTTAAGCCATTTTCAAAATTTGTGCAAAAGGGGAGGGAATTACTGTGTGAAGTAGTTGGAAAACATCAATTCTAAGCTTTTTTACGCAGGAATTTGACATTGTTTTGGACATATCTTCAATCGTTGGAAATTTCTCATAATTGATGTCTGACCAAAAACAACAACTCTAATTCAAGTGTCTTGTAGAAAAATCAGTGAGATTTTTTTACAGTTAACCTTTGAAACAGGAATGATGCCTAAATATTTATTTTAATGTTTACATAAAGCATAGATATAAAAAAGCACCTCGTTCCTCTGATAAACATAATTTAACTGTCATTTTAGAGTCCATAATTTAAAAACCCAAGTCATATACTCCATGTTTAGGACCAGACTTTGATTTTGTGAAACTTTTTACAAGTTTGCATTTATTTTGTCATGTAATTTTCTTATGTAATATACGTTAAGGCACAGGAAAGAAAATAAATGCACCTAAGAGATTTTTAGTTATCTTAATGCTATTATATCTAATAATATCTGGCTTTCCCGCTGTACCACAGACTAGATATTCTTAAATAGAAACATATTTCTTGTTTTATTCTGTCTTCCTGACTTTTCATCAATTTCTGCATTTAGCGTTATCTGTCTGTGACCAGAACCAAACTTTATACCATTCAATGTGAAGATATCTAACCTTTGGGACACCTTTTGAAAGTTGGAGGGGTAGAATTTTGTAGCATTATTTCATAATTTTAAAGGTGGCTTTATATTTGAGCAGCATTGATTTTATAGAAACATATTTTGAGAGTTTATCATTAATCATTTAGATTAAGATTAATTTTTAAACAAATATTTTGGCTTTTGTGACCATGTTTTACATCTATATGTGATTGTGCTTGGTCAAAGTAATGAAAACAATGTGACTTTTTTTTTCAATAGTGTTTGAAAGTAAGAAAATGTTTATAAGGAGATGTTATTTTCAGCATACAATTTGGAAATTAACTAAACAACAGCAAATATACTGGGAGAGGTTTTAATATCACATTAAGTATCAAACCACCAATTCAACCAATTAGAGTTTAGTATATATGTGAAAGTAGGTCTTTAGAATCTGAAGAAAAACTTTGTAATCTTGCACCTATAAATCTATCCGAAGGAATTAGATGAACGACACACCCATTTTAACATTTATATATCAAGTTTATTTTCCAATCCAAGGTTTATGTCCAGGTGTACATTTTTATCCCTTAAAGGAGGAGATTTCCCATTGACTATGTATGCGCAATTTTGTGACCTCGTGGTATATATTTATAGATGGCTTTCTCCGTCACACTCCGAATCTCATAGAAGGCTGTAAATTGATATAATGTAGAGAATGTATGTACCTATCACGACAAAGCTTAAACATCAATTTTCCAGGGAGGTTTGTAAATCCAAAATTTTAGTTGAAAATGCTAAAGAAATGAATTTGTGGCTTTGCAGCACTTGAAGTATTTTGACACATCAACATTTCAAGAATTTACAAAAGGTAGGTATAAATAAATTCTTGGCTTAGAACTTCGATCTTCCACGAACAATTGTTCTACACCCATCTGCACCTATTGTAATAAAAAAAGAAGTCCAATGTTACACAAAAGTTTCATTCACTTAAAAAAAAAAAAACTAATGTTGTACAAAGATAATTGTTTATCAATTCAACCGATTGATTTACTTATTTTATTTTATTTTGTATTCAGTGCAATGCATATTTGTAAAACTTTAACATATTTGCATTGAGACGCTGAACAGTGGGTATGAATTAAGGTGATTCGGTAGTATTACGCCAGGTGTACTTTTTATTAAGGAAATATACAAACATTTTAAAATTTCGACAAATCTTTAAAATTTTTCACTTAAAACACAAATAATGGGCCAATTTCTCTTAGTCTAGCTTTCATTTTAGACGAAAAATCAAGAGAAGTCTTAGTTAAACAAGGGAGGTAATTTCAAAAAATATTTTACAAAGAAATCGCTACGAAAATTTTGATTTTGTGAAATAATTACATAATAAGGTCCGTGACCCCATTTTCCTTTTTGTTTTTAGAAAGTTGAATACAGGGACTAGCAATGTAAAAAATCAATCAAAAGTCTCATGGATGTAGCTTGAATAATTCTTAAAAATGATTATTTTCCTTACCATTTCAACTTAAAATTCACCATTTTCGGCGAAAGATTGTGAGTTATTTTGCCCGTGACCCCTAATTTTTATTTCATTTTCTGGAAGTTCAATTTTTGAAGTTTAATTCTGCAAACTATTGAAAAATTCTGATGGATTTTGCTTATACCCCCGAACCACCTTAAAGAGGAAGTTATCGGCTTCGTAACTGTGTCCGATATTAATTATCCATTCATGTTTTAGTGAGTGTCTTTAAAAGCAATATATATAAACGAAAATATTTCCTTATTCTATAAACGTGAACTAAATTTCTTGCAAATAATTTATAAAATAAAAAGATATCACATCTCTGATTTCCTTTTATTTTAGCGACATAATAAGATTATTTTACAACAAAACACGAAAAGCACGATGCTATGGAGAAAATGGACACCAGAATCTCAAAAGAACTACCAAAGGGATGACATTAAAATACAACGAATTAAACGAGCACTTATGACACTCTTTATGAGGCCTACATCCTTATATAGGAATATTCAGTATTGTTGATATTAGAGCAATGTCATATGTCAGAAACAGTAGGGAATTACTTCATTTCGGACACTGGTCTTCCTACATCCTTATATTCAGTAGCGTTGATATTAGAGCAATGTCATATGTCAGAAACAGTAGGGAATTACTTCAATTTAGAAACTGGCCTTCCCTTCATGGACCAAAAACAAATTGATTTGGAATTTTCATTTGAATTTTCACCAAAAAAATATCTTTGCAAAAAATGAATAAATCAATATAATAAATAAAAAAAATAATAATAAAACGGAAGTGTAATGTATATTTAAACATAATAATTCATACACATGTACATGTATTATTATTTTTGTTAACAACTAAGAATACCATGACAGAGTTGCGAGAGGTGTATACGTATATGCTCTCTGTATATTTCAGTAATGGTGTACATGTTCGTGAGAGAATTTCTCATATGGATATGCTATCAAACTTTCAAATTTTGGCATTTTTTGTAATTTCAAAATGTAATCCTTGCCACCTGTTTAAAGTGCCAATATCGCATTATTTTATAATGCCAAGTTTTCTTACAATCGACTCGATGATTGTATTGTGTTTGTGTATATGTTGTAATCGTCCAAGACACTAGTGTTTTTGTCCTGCAACGGATGACGGTGGTTTTAACAACATCTTGCCAGTTTATTTATGTTTGTTGACGATCCTGCATCCATGACCAGAAGGGATACGGGTGTAGCATTGATCGTCATTTAGCAAAGAATTCCGCTCAAACCGGTGCTAGGGGCCGTCTTGAACTTAAATTGTTGAAGGCCACATGGTGACTTCAAGATGAAGAACAACAATAAAAGTGTTTTTCCTTTGCTTGTTAGAACCATGTATTTGTAGAGACTTTGTCTCGTGTGCATTTACTCCATATTCTTCCATTGTTTATTACATGTTGCGGTAGCAGTTGAAAAGCCACTAGACTTTGAAAAAAAAAAATCTAATGTGAACAATTAAAGACGAAGGTCTCTACCTTCATGGACCCAGTTGTTAAAGGGTAACCTTTTTAGCTCACCTGACCCGAAGGGTCAGTGTGAGCTATTGCCATCACTTGGCGTCCGTCTTCCGTCGTCCGTCGTCCGTCTTCCGTCGTCCGTCGTCCGTCCGTCCGTCCGTCCGTCCGTCCGT
>MJUU01064822.1:606-15813 GCA_002080025.1 Modiolus philippinarum
TAGATTTCACTATAAATTTAAACAGGTACTCCAATGACTTTGTAACATTCACACTTACAATGTAAATAGACTTCTAGATTTCACTATAAATTTAAACAGGTACTCCAATGACTTTGTAGCATTCAACACTTACAATGTAAATAGACTTCTAGACTTCACTATAAATTTAAACAGGTACTCCAATGACTTTGTAACATTCACACTTACAATGTAAATAGACTTCTAGATTTCACTATAAATTTAAACAGGTACTCCAATGACTTTGTAGCATTCAACACTTACAATGTAAATAGACTTCTAGATTTCACTATAAATTTAAACAGGTACTCCAATGACTTTGTAACATTCACACTTACAATGTAAATAGACTTCTAGATTTCACTATAAATTTAAACAGGTACTCCAATGACTTTGTAGCATTCAACATAATCTTCTGGTTAACTTCAGCAGCTCTATCTACATATTCTCGTAGTAAAGTTGTTAACTTTCTGTAAAGATAAATACATGTATGTAACAGCATTTCACTTTATAATTGCTAACTATATATTCGTATTCATCAGTAATTTTTTTATCTACATGATCTACGGAGGCTGATAATGTCAGTATAACCTAACTGGACATAATCAATAAATTATCTGGTCACTGTGTGTGAAAATATCTACTGCATTTAACTTCACCAACTTCTGATTTCATGTACAATCAGTTACATAAAGCTTTCAAACTGAAAACTTTGCAGAATCAGATTTTTTTTCTTTATATAAATAGCCCACTCACACTGTGTTTCTCAATTTCTATTTATAATCCATACACAGTAAATGGATATTTTCACTTATAACCCAAGTGATGCATGGAGATTATTTGAATTATTACTATTGATAACACAATCAGCCAGTGTATAGAGTGGTGGAATATTTTCCTGTACATAAGGGTATATCCAATAGTTTCAGGGGAGATAATACAAAATGCAAAAGAAGGTAATGTTTTGCTGAAATATGATGTTGAAAAATGTAGCGTCACTTGGCAATTTCCCATTGTTTTCAAGGAAGGGAAATTGTACTTTCCTATTTGGTAAACTGCAGGGGTTACCCATGGGAGAATCCCTAAAAATTGTATATTTTTAATGATTTACTAGGAAACGACCTCATTGACCTAGATTGTTTTCGACTTTTTTTGTGTAGCATATTATTAGAATTGCACAATATCAAAATTTCATAAAATCGACAATATGAGAAATGTTTAAAACATTGTAAAATTGATATTGGTAGCTGGACATTTTATGCCACCTTTACAGAAATAAGTGATACATATTCATTGATTTAGAGGACTAGAACACACTTTCTCATATCAAATTTATTTTTCTGTAAATCTTTAAATCTTTGACTTTGTTTTTCTGTTACTTGGTAACAATAAAGCCTGAAAATCCTTTCTATATCATTTTTCAAACAGAACTTGATTTTTCTTGGAAAAATTCAAATATTATCTATGTTTAACTTGATTTCCATCCTAAAAAGATCGGTGAACCAATATTTTCTGGACATTTTTGGAATCCTTGATACTTGTTTTAAGACATATCTAAACATTGTGAAAATGGCAATATAACAAGAAACTATTGGATATTCCCTTAAGGTCTTTGTATATATTACTTTGCTTGTACAATCTTTTCCTCACTGGAAATGCATTTCATTTCTTAGAAAGTTTTTATTTTTCATAGTCAATATACATTAACATTTTTTTTTGCTGTTTATGGAGCATTCTTTATCATATAAACTTGTTCAAATTTCCTATTAAATAGCCTGTTATCCCAGATTCTTTGTATTACAGAAAGTAAAACTAATAAATAATGTCTATATTAAACATACAAATATGCTGATGGGAAACTGAAGGTATCACTTATGTATGCATCCAATACTGGTCTAAATTGGTGATATTTCCTGTCTGATATCAATCCAATAATATGTACCTAAAACAGAGAAAATAAATTGGTGATATTTTGTTTGATATAAATCCAATATGTACCTAAAAATAGACAATAAATTGGTGATATTTTCTGTCTAATATTCATTCAATCATTTGCAATAAGCAACTAGAGATGGGAGCAGTCGCTAACGACAGCTAATCCCCTCGCCCACTGTCAAGAAATAATAACCCTAATATTATCTTAGTTAAAGATGTATAATTGTTGAAGGTACATCCACTGAACATTCAAATCATTGATGTGTAACATGCAGTTTCTCAGATATAAACATTAATGGAAACCCATATCTGTCAAGTGTAAAAGGTAGGTCAAAGTGACCAAATTATTATATGAAGCTGCAACATTCTCCAAGATGCATCCACTGACCAAAGATGATTGATGNTGAAGCATAAAATGTAGGTCAGAGTGACCCAACTATCATCTGAAGCAGCATCACTCTCCAAGACACATCCACTGACCAAAGATGATTGATTTGCCACATATTGTTTCTCAGATATGAACCTGAACACAAACTTGAACCGGAGTCATTGAAGCATAAAATGTAGGTCAGAGTGACCCAATTATCATCTGAAGCAGCATTACTCACCAAGACACATCCACTGACCTAAGATGATTGATGTGCCACATGTAGTTTCTCAGATATGAACCTAAACACAAACTTGAACCAAAGTCATTGAAGCATAAAATGTAGGTCAGAGTGACCCAACTATCATATGAAGCAGCATCACTCTCCAAGACACATCCACTGACCAAAGATGATAGATGTGCCAGATATGAACCTAAACACAAACTTTAACCTGAGTCATTGAAGCGTAAAATGTAGGTCAAAGTGACCAATTATCATCTGATGCAGCATCACTCTCCAAGACGCATACACTGACCAAAGATGATTGATGTGCGACATGTAGTTTCTCAGATATGAACCTTAACACAAACTTTAACCTGAGTCATTGAAGCATAAAATGTAGGTCAGAGTGACCCAATTATCATCTGAAGCAGCATCACTCTCCAAGACGCATCAACTGACCAAAGATGATTAATGCGCCACATATAGTTTCTCAGATATGAACCTTAACGCAAACTTTAACCTGAGGTGGGACGAATGGATGGACGGACGGGCGAGATGCTTTATCCCCTCCCCCACTTGGGCGAGGGATAATAAATTGGTGATATTTCCTGTTTGATATCAATCCATTTATATGAATCCAAAATATGGACAATAAATTGGTGATATTACCTGTCTTGTCTGATATGAATACACTAATATGTACTTTAAATAATAGACAAAGCACATATTGTAAACTTCTGCAAAAAAAAAGATATGCTGAAATGCATAAAAGGAACTTTATGATGCATATATATATACCCGGTATTAATAATCAATGCTCAGTCTTCACAAAATGAGTTGGTCTCACAGTCAAAACCAATATTTTGACTGAAGGATTAGTAAAAAATTGTAAAGAGTCGGTCAAAAAGACCCACATTGTTCTTGGACTAACCCACAGGAAATGAGGCTTCAGGCTGCAAAAATGACAATCTCCTGGTATATTTGAGACTGTGTTTTGTTATAGCTAATATTGCCTGTCAAAAATCTTCCATAAAATTGATAAAATTGGGGTATTTAAAATTGACTATTGCTCAAAGGAACATTTCAAACAGGAAGTGATATTAAGTATTGATGAAAAGGTAGTGGAAAAAACATGTCAAATGATGTAAAATGTGTGGAAACTTTTGGTCTGATGACCTTTTGATCTCTCTGATAATGTCCACCAAATTTCAAATGTATTTCGTCAAAAACTGAATGCTATTTATTCAATGTGATTACTCAATATTAAGAAATCTGTCAATTTCACCATATTGTACTTGAACACTCGGACAGTTCACAAACGATTTGTTTACATTTATAAAATAACAGACATCGTAAAACAATCAAACAATTGCATGCTTGTTTAAATTTGGGAACAGTTGTAATTAGTTATGATGAATTTGTTTGCTATGTTAGGGAATAAATACCTACCAAACATTCAAACACTTGACTGTCATATGTATCTGATATTGAATTTTCTATCAAAATCCTAAATAAAGAGTCCAGTAGATCTTGCAAGAACTGAAATAGACACAATATATGTTTATCATCTTCATACATAATTTAAAATTTCATTCTCAGTTTTTCATTGTACAAGAATAAAGTAATTTCAAATGAGTTATCTAAGCATAAAAGTGGCAGACTCCTCACAGAATAAATGATGTCTAAGTATCTCATATCATTGTATACTTCACTCTATTATCTCAGTGAGGATTAATTAACAAGTACAGAAATTTTCTGATTTTAAACACAGTGACCACTAAATTACAATTAGATATAATACCTACTTTGACAATTTCTTCTCCATCTACACCCATAAGTTTGTCCAGATGTGTTCTCAGAGCTCCAGGATTTTGACTGTTTAGTATCTCTTGCCACCTCAACAATCCCAGTATATCAACTTAAATATAACATATAATTATACAATTTTCCTCTCATGTAAAACACACATGCAATAATAAAGTGGCAGTGATTTTTGTTCCACACAATTTGACAACTAATGTCTTGTTAACAATACATCTGAATATATAGAACAACAAGAGCTGTCGCCAAATGGCAACCAGTGATACCCCCACTCACTGAACCCTGATCAATATGGCAAGTGCAAATTAAAGTGTGTGTGGACACAATACAAGTTTTTGACACAATACATGATCCTTAAGAATAAAAAGAATGTAGTAACCAACTAATCATATAGAGACTGTATACCAATTTTGAAATCAATCCCTATTATAGAAGCTGAGAAAACTGCAACGAAAAATTCATGTTTCTCTACATTTCGTAAGTTAGTCCACATTTCGTTAAACAGGAATTACACATCCCACAGGAGTCAAAAAAGGCTGCATACCAATTTTGAAATCAATCCCTCTAATAAAAGGTGAGAAAACTGGGACGAAAAAAATTCATGTTTCAACACATTTTATAACTAAGTCAACATTTCGTTAAACAGGAAGTACACATCTGACAGGAGTCAAAATATGATGTTCCTTACAACTAACAATATAGAGGCTGCATGCAAATTTTGACAGCAATCCCTCTCATAGAAGCTGAGAAAACTGCAACGAAAAATTCATGTTTCACTACATTCCGTAAGTTAGTCCACATTTCGTTAAACAGGAATTACACATCCGACAGGAGTCAAAACAGGGCGTTCCTTACAACTAATCCTATTAAGGCTGCATACCAATTTTGAAATCAATCCCTCTAATAAAAGGTGAGAAAACTGGGACGAAAAAAAATCATGTTTCAACACATTTTATAACTAAGTCCACATTTTGTTAAACAGGAAGTACACATCTGACAGGAGTCAAAATAGGATGTTCCTTACAACTAACAATATAGAGGCTGCATGCGAATTTTGAAAGCAATCCCTCTCATAGAAGCTGAGAAAACTGCAACGAAAAATTCATGTTTCACTACATTTCGTAAGTTATTCCACATTTCGTTAAACAGGAAGTACACATCTGACAGGAGTCAAAATAGGATGTTCCTTACAACTAACAATATAGAGGCTGCATGCGAATTTTGAAAGCAATCCCTCTCATAGAAGCTGAGAAAACTGCAACGAAAAATTCATGTTTCACTACATTTCGTAAGTTAGTCCACATTTCGTTAAACAGGAATTACACATCCGACAGGAGTCAAAACAGGGCGTTCCTTACAACTAATCCTATTAAGACTGCATACCAATTTTGAAATCAATCCCTCTAATAAAAGGTGAGAAAACTGGGACGAAAAAAATTCATGTTTCAACACATTTTATAACTAAGTCCACATTTCGTTAAACAGGAAGTACACATCTGACAGGAGTCAAAATAGGATGTTCCTTACGACTAACAATATAGAGGCTGCATGCGAATTTTGAAAGCAATCCCTCTCATAGAAGCTGAGAAAACTGCGACGAAAAATTTATATTTCACTACATTTCGTAACTAAGTCCACATTTCCTTAAACAGGAAGTACACATCTGACAAGGCTCAAAATAGGACGTTCCTTACATCTTATCATATTGAGACTGCTTACCAATTTTGAAATCAATCCTTCTTATAGAAGCTGAGAAAACTGTGACAAAAAATTTATGTTTCACTACATTTCGTAACTAAGTCCACATTTCCTTAAACAGGAAGTACAAATCTGACAGGACTCAAAATAATAGGTACCCTAAAACACATCACATAGAAGCTGCATACCAATTTTCAAATCAATCCCTCCACTAAAAGCTGAGAAAATTGGGACAGAAATAAATTTTGGGCAAACGGACGGGCAAACCGATGGACGGACGGAGGGACAGACAAGGTGAATGCAGTATACCCCACTCTCTAATGAGTGGGGGTATAATAAACTAATATAAAACAAGGCATCTGTGAGCCACCTCTCAGTAGTAATATCCCCCCTCAAGTTGCAGCCTACTCAAGTTTGGAAATTCATGCATCCATAATACGACATGAATATACATGTACAAAGCTTGTGACAAAATGCATAATTTAGCAGTTCATTGAAAATTTTGATGAAAAATTAATATACATGTATATAGGAACAAAGGAAAATAATCAAAACTTATTGGCAAACAGAAGGTAGACATTTGATGGATTCGAAAGGAAGAGACACTGTTCAACTAACAAAACATAAGCTTCAGGCCAAATATCATATCATAACTACATACACAAGCTGAGAAATTCTATATGAGAAATTCAAACAGATGGCTATAATAAGAAAAAAACAAAAAGTTTTGTGGGAGACACAGTACAACTTGCTTTACTAAAGTTTAAGAAAATACTGTGAAAGTACTTTTATTCGTGGATGCCAATTTTCAAGGATTGCAGACGAGTCATTTGTTCATGGGTTCTTAAATTTTTAAACAGTACAAATCAAGGAGGTCTGTATTTCATTGGGTATCAAATTTCATGGTTTAAGTCAACCTGAAATCCACGAAAATTGGTATCCAACAAACAAAAGTACTTTCACAGTATATTGAATCACCACTGCTACAAACACAAGCAGAGAATCCTTGATCAAATATTTCAGCATATGGCTAAACAAAGTTATCCACAAACAGGAAGTAGATTGGTGATGGAGCTCAGAAAGGGAGACACCTTACAACTAAACACACCAAAGCTTCACATCAAATATCAAATCATTAATAAAAAATGCAAGCAGACTGCAGGAGATATCCTTGATGAAAGGTGTTCCGGGCTGATGGACGATGTTGTCCTCACCTACAGTTCAATGCTATAAATATTCTTCATATGTATATTTGCCTATTTGAACCTTTAAGTTTGGAATTTTCTGTTGCCGATACTATATGTGTTGCTTTTATTCTTTTCATCTGAAATCTGTGCCATATATCTCAGAAAAATAAAAATTTTTATTAGATAAAATCAATTTTATGGCCATAATGGCATGTTTTCCTTGATCACTCTGGATAAACTATTTAATGATATAACTATCAATTGAGTCGGTAAAAGCCAGTTATATTGTTTTTCTAAAGTCTGACAATAAAATTTTTGCCTGACACAATATATAATGGAAACGTAATCTTTAAATGTTGAAACTGACAACTCAGACACAATTCTCCTATATCAGGAATTAATTCATACAATTATTTTCAGCGTAATCAAACAAGTCTAAGGTTATCTATCCACTTAAAACAATTTAATAAGAGGAGTTGTTGACCTTACTTAGGCATTCCACTTCAAAAAGGTAAACAACAGGAACTGTTGACCTTATATAAAGGCAATAAAGATATCTTACCATTATGTGTCAATTTTGTTGAACATACAAAAGTATTTATTTGAAAGCTGTCTCTCTGACTGAGAGTGAAGGGACCAGAAAACAATGGCACTTTACTATCTCGATGTATTCCTTGTTCTTCCAAATCTTCTCGTGTTGATGGAAGATCTAAATATGGAGCAAATGATTTGTCCTCCTTTTTCTCAATCTATAAAATTAAAGGCAATCATTTAGAATTACAAGACAAAAGATGGATGACGGACTACTTCAAATATTCCACTTGTGTCATTTGTGGTCATGTTTAAAATCTTTGTTCAACATGAAAGGATTAACAACACATTCAACAAAAGCACATATGAAAATGTGTTGTCACAAAGAGGTAATATGGATACATCAGTAAACCAAACTTAGCTATCAAACAGTTCTGAAATGAAAAATATGAAAAATACAAAAACAAGTGTGGATCTTATTGCAAGGCAATACAGAAGTCCACCACAGGTGGAACAATTCTTTGTTTCACCAGCAAAAACAGTAAAAGAAAAAGTTTTCTAAATCCAGGTTCAAAACTTCTTCAAAACTGACCACACCGGAAATCAAACTTAAACTTGATCTGTAACTCCCAGTAGTAGACTAATAAAGCAAATAATAGCTTTATATCTAAAAAGTTTGGAAAAAAATCGGGAAAACTTTTATTTTACTAAAAGTCCAAGGCCCATAACTCAGTCAAAAATCAATGCATCGCTACCAAATTCGAACTGTAACTCATGTTGGTAGACACATACACCAAATACTACCTAAATTATCTCTTACAGTATGGGGAAAAAGTCTACAAAACTTCAGTGTGGAGAACGGACTGAAGGAATGCAAACCTAAACTTCTCTTCGGCGAAGCCAGTAGGGGACTAAAAAGATGGAAGAATGTTAATATAAAATTGAAACACCTTCATTTTTTTGTCAATTTTTTAGCAATGTAATATAGACTTTGGGGAAGGGTATCTCAAAAACAACAGGGTTCAGTCTTCTGTGATAAGCAATATTGTGACCAAATTTGATTCTGATCTGATAAATGATACTCCAGTTATAACCTCTGATCCAATTTTAGTTTATGTTAAGCCTTAAGTCACTGTGACCCTGACCTTGCCAACTATTCCTATTTATGGTGATTTCTGCCATAAGAGCAGTGGTTTCTGTAGTGAATTTCAGAGAGTGATTACTTCTTCCTTCTTTGACAAAACATTAAATTTGTTATTGCATGGTGATTGTAATGTCATGAAGATGTTAAAAAACTAGAGCTGTTGCTGAATGGCAGCCAGGTATACCCCCCGCTAATTAAACCCCGAATCAATATGGCAAGTGTAAATTTAAATGTGTGTGGACACCATATAGTTGTGGACACAGTACAAATGTGGACACAATACAAGTATGTACAAAATGATATACCTCCCCCCGTTTTTCCTAAAAATTGCAAAATACAAATTATCCCTCCCTTCAAAATTTCAGACAGCACCCATATTACTTCATGCACATCTTCAGGTGGTGTACTAAAACTGTGCAACATTTCATCAAAATCCAGGCAGTGGTTTAGAAGAACATGCGCTGACAAGGATCACCCTCTCCCCCTTTTCCCAGAAAATATTCAAAGACTTATTATCTCCCTTTCAAAATTTTAGACAGCAACAATATTTATTCATGCACATCTTCAGGTGGTGTACTACAACTGTGTAACATTTCATCAACATTTAAGCAGCCGTTTAGGAGAACATGCACCGACAAGGTTCGCCTCCCTCCTTTTTCCAGAAAATATTCAAAGACGGATTATCTCCCCTTAAAAATTTCGAGCACCATCTACATAACTTCATGCACATCTTCAGATGGTGTACTACTACTGTGTAACATTTCATCAAAATCCAAGGAGTCCTTTAGGAGAACATGCGCTGACAACGTTCGCCTCCCCCTTTTTCCAGAAAATATTCAAAGATGAGTTATCTCCCTTAAAAATTTCGGGCAGCAACCATATCTTCAGATGGTTTACTACAAATGTGTAACATTTCATCAAAATCCAAGCAGCCATTTAGGAGAACATGCGCTGACAAGGTACATGGACGGACAGAAGGACAGATAGACAGACGGACAGACAGACAGACGGACGGACGGACAGGCAGGGTGATTCCTATATACCCCCCAAACTTTGTTTGCGGGGGTATAACAACAGGAAAAAGGATTTGAAGTCCCCTTTAAAGGTTTTATAGTATGCTTGGAGTTGTCTTGCATTTTCTTAAGTAGGCAGGTATGATCTTGGGGTAGCTACCGTGGTCTGTTTTCTTGTTTTTTGTTTTTTTTTTAATACCAAGTTTGAAGACAGTTTATTATTTCTTTTACAGGTTATCAGTTAGAAATAATGAAATTTACAAAAAGTTTCAAGGGACATAACTCCAGCACTAAATGAGTTATATACTAAACAACTTACACACCATTTTCGAAGACAGTATGTTATTTTGTTCACAAGTGATCTGTTGGAAACCTTCAGGAGGTAGCTGGATGGGCAGAGGGACAGACCGACACATGATCTGGCCACTACTATGTGTGTGTGTGTGTGTTTAGGGAGGTGTGTTGGGGGTTGGGGTACAAAAAGTAAAAAAAAAATAATAAAAACATGTGTCAAAGTGTCATTATCAGTAATATAATATAAAATAACTAAGCTTAACTACATATTATTTAGTGGCACACTATATTTAGCTTGAAATGAGAAAAAACAATGAAAAAATTTTTAAAAAATAGCAAATTAGACCCAAATTGATACTTTCATAACCTCTAAACCATTTGATCTCTACAATACATCAATTGAATATTAAATCATTATAGATCTTTTATGTGGTGCACTTTTTAGAGTAAATTAAACCTCATTTAGACAAATAAAATCTAATTTTCATGGCAATGAATTTCATAATAACATTTAATTTTGATGGCAATGAATTTCATGATATACTTTATTGTTTTACTTCCTGGGTCCTAGTAAGGTAACAATTTACTTCCTTGGTCCTATTGAGGTAACAATTTACTTCCTGGGTCCTAGTAAGGTAACAATTTACTTCCTGGATTCTAGGAAGGTAACTAACAGAACCTAATTCCTAACAGCCATCTAATATTCCATCTTTGTAGTTGTTAATAAAGGCAAAGCAAACAATTCCATTATTCAATTACCTTTGCCAGGATTAATTTAACCAATGTATATAAAGCTTCATTACTTTGCCAGTGTTAATCTGACCCATGTACCAAAAGCTTGTACCTAATAACTCCATTTTACTGGGAAAAACTAAATATTGTCTCACTATCTCATTTTGTATCACATTGTAATTGAAATGTATGCCCCTCACTACACAGGCACATACATACAAACACACAAACACACACACAACTGTAAAACATGAACATTTTAAATACTTCTGTCAACAGGAAAATCTTTCAAACTCAATATATTGGAGTTTTGTTAGACCAAATTATCTGTCATTTACAAAGCTGTTTTGATCATTTCTATATTCATTTTTTACTTATCTGACTTTAATTTATATTTTTTGTAATGACGAAGCAATATAAAAATATAAAGTCAGAAAAGTAAAAGATAACTCTGATGCAAAATTTATGTAACAGATCATTTGATTGGTCAAAAATAACAGTCAATTGCACTAAGTACATGCTTGGACAAAACAGGGCCCCGGTCTAGCCTGGTTCATTGCTAAATTGCATTAGAATCACAATAACAGTACAATCTTGATTTGACGGTAAAAAATATGTTTACAAGATCCACTACCCGTTGCCTGTAACTGCATTTTGCCGTCAAATCTAAAATTGACGCCCCTGGACATTCAAATAATATACTGTCATTGCTTAAATATATGATGGTAAAAGTAGCTTTGTAAATGACAGATAATTGGTCATGAGTTTTAAATACTTAAATATCATGACATGCAATGTTCTCGTAAAACTAATCAAGCTTTTATGAAAAAAAAAAGTGTACTGTAAGACAAAGGATGTCCTGTTTTGTCCTTTTCAAGAATTAAGTAAATATGAATTAAAAGATTTTAATTCTAATCTAATCTAACATATTTGTTATGGTCTCATGTTCATTTACTCCATATCCTTTCGTAAAATATTTATAAAAAAAAAGACAAAGTACAAACGATCAAAACATCAAGCCTGCTACTTCTCCCCTCCACAACTTATGCCTTCTACTTCTCCCCTCCATAACTAATGCCTCCTACTTCTCCTCTCCATAACTAATGCCTGCTGCTTTTCCCCTCCATAACTAATGCCTGCTACTTCTCCCCTCCATAACTAATGCCTGCTACTTTTCCCCTCCACAACTAATGCCTTCAACTTCTCCCCTCCATAACTAATGCCTTCTACTTCTCCACTGCATAACTAATGCCTGCTAATGACTGCTCTCCTCCATAACTAATGTCTTCTACTTCTCCCCTGCATAACTTATTCCTGTGACTTCTCCCCTCTTTAACTATTGCCTGCTACTTCTCCCCTCCATTACTAATACCTATTACTTCTCCCTCCTTAACAAATGCCTGCTACTTCTCCCCTTCATAACTTATGCCTTCTACTTCTCCCCTCCATAACTAATGCCTTCAACTTCTCCCCTTCATAACTTATGCCTTCTACTTCTCTCCTCCATAACTCATGCCTTTTACTTCTCCCCTCTATAACTAATGCCTTCTACTTCTCCCCTACATTACTAATACCTGCTGATTCTCCCCTCCATAACTAATGCCTACTGCTTCTTCCCTCCATAACTAATGCCTTCTACTTCTCCCCTGCATATCTTATGCCTGCTACTTCTCCCCCATAACTAATGCCTTCAACTTCTCCCCTCCATAACTTATGCCTTCTACTTCTCCCCTCCATAACTCATGCCTGCTACTTCTCCTCTCCATAACTAATGCCTGCTGCTTTTCCCCTCTATAACTAATGCCTGCTACTTCTCCCCTCCATAACTAATGCCTTCAACCTCTCCCCTTCATAACTTATGCCTTCTACTTCTCCCCTCCATAACTAATGCCTTTTACTTCTCCTCTCTATAACTAATGCCTTCTACTTATCCCCTACATAACTAATACCTGCTGATTCTCCCCTCCATAACTAATGCCTACTGTTTCTCCCCTCCATAACGAATGCCTTCTACTTCTCCCCCCCCCATAACTAATGCCTTCTACTTCTCCCCTGCATAACTTATGCCTGCTACTTCTCCCCCATAACTTATGCCTTCAACTTCTCCCCTCCATAACTTGTGCCTTCTACTTCTCCCCTCCATAACTAATGTCTGCTACTTCTCCCCTCCATAACTAATACCTGCTACTTCTCCCCTCCATAACTAATGCCTTCTACTTCATCTCCATTACTAATGCCTTGTACTTTCTCCCCTCCAAAATCTAAAGATCCAAAATAATGCCTGAAGATGTCTACCCCAATAATCTTAAAATCCAAAATAATGTCTGAATACCTCTTCCCTCACTAATCTGAACACCTAAAAAAATACACTGTGACCAAAGCCTAAGACTTGAAATAATGCTGTGTAACTTCCACCTTCCCGATCCCAAAACCAACAGGAAAAGGTTTTATTTTCTATGAAACAGGAGTAATTTCATATCATAACCTGATCCCTCCTCAAATGAAGATTGCACAAATGACATAGAAAACAGGTTTCATTCTATCATATCATACCCTGATCTCTCCTCACATGAAGATTGCACAAATGACATAGCTATATATAGAAAACAGAAGTTATTTCATCATATCATACCCTGTTTTCTCCCTTCACATTTAGATAGCTCACAAGACATAGAAAACAGGAGTCGTTTCAGCATTTCATACCCTGTTTTCTCCATTCACATTTAGATAGTCTACAAGACATAGAAAACAGTAGTCGTTTCAGCATATCATACCCTGTTTTCTCCCTTCACATTTAGATAGCTCACAAGACATAGAAAACAGTAGTCGTTTTAGCATATCATACCCTGTTTTCTCCCCTCACATTTAAAATAGAAAATGGGTCAAAGACTCAAATGGCCAGGTTTAAGCTATAAAGTGATGTTTTATAGGTTCCGTAATGGCTCTGTGTACAGAATATGTTGAAAATATTGATAAAAAATGACTAAGTTAAAAGGCCAGGAAAAATAGGGAAAAAAATATTGAAAATAATTCTATGAAGTCAGGTGCACATTTTCAAAATATATAGAAACAATCTGTGAAGTTTCAAAGGTCAGAGATAATAAACTGTGGACAGAGGATTTGTCTCGCCCGCCCCTTGCATCGCTTTATTTTGCACATTAATCTACTGTTGCAGTTATAAAAATAAAATATAATTCTTCAACTTAGTTTACTTAGTGACTGGGACTACTGGTATAGGCTGTACAAATTGCTTGCTAAAAACTTAGTGANAAGTTCCAAAGTCCGTAAAAATAGGAAAAACTTTTCAAAATAATTCCAAAAAAGGGAGGTGCCCATCTACAATATATATATAAACATTATGTGAAGTTTCAAAGGTCAGAGATGAAAACTGTAGGAGGAGTTGATTTCACAATATAGGCACCCTTTGTTGAAAATGTTGATAAAAAATGACTAAGTTCCAAAGCCCGTAAAAATAGGAAAAATTTTTCAAAATAATTCCAAAAAGGAAGGTGCACATCTACAATATATATAGAAACATTATGTGAAGTTTCGAAGAAGTAGGTCTAAAACTGTAGGAAGAGTTGATTTCACAAAATAGGTACCCTTTGTTGAAAATGTGGATAAAAAATGACTAAGTTCCAAAGTCCGTAAAAATAGCAAAAATTTTTCAAAATTATTCCAAAAAGGGAGGTGCTCATCTACAATATATATAGAAACAGTTAGTGAAGCTTTAAAAAATGTAGGTCGAAAACTGTAGGATGAGTTGATTTCACAAAATAGGTACCCTTTGTTGAAAATGTCGATAAAAAATGACTAAGTTCCAAAGTCTGTAAAAATAGGAAAAAAATTTCAAAATAATTCCAAAAAGGGAGGTGCACATCTACAATATATATAGAAACAGTTTGTGAAGTTTCAAAAATGTAGAATGAAAACTGTAGGAGGAGTTGATTTCACAAAATCAGTATCCCATTTTCCCCGCCCGCCTGCCCGACATTCACCATACTATAACCCGGATTTGCAACCCGGCCAAAAACATAGAAAACAGGAGTCATTTCATCATAAGATTTTGATTTTATCTGCACTGATGAGACATACCAGTAAGTTGTCGAAATGGTCATATGCAGAAAGTAAATTTATAGTAACTTAAGTATTTTGTTATCATGCACTGATCTTTCCTAGCATAAAGATTGCTCACATTTCATAGAAAACTGGAGTCATTTCATCAAATCATACCCTGTTCTCCT
>MJUU01064822.1:35134-53898 GCA_002080025.1 Modiolus philippinarum
GTTACTGCATATACAGATTTGATTCCTGTATGTGGCCATTTCAACAACTCATGTCTCGATTGGCAGATTCAGGGACTGTATAAAAGTGAAATGAATTATTACCGAAGTTGCCACAACAGTTGAATTAATGTCCATATATGGCTATTTTTTACAACTTGTGTCTCCACTGGTGGATCTAGGCTTGTACAAATATCGAAGTTACTGCAAATATAGAACTGGCCATAACATCAACTTTTGTTTCCATTGGCAGATCTGCGATGGGATGCAGATATTGACAAAACATGAAAATTTAAATGTCAGTGATGACATTCTATTCCACGTTCTACGTGGCGATGAAAAAGCAATGTCTACATAAGACAATGTTGCCAGAAAGATATTTGTCTGCAAGCTGACGATCAGTCATTCTGCAGCAGGCCACCACCGCTTCAACCATTACTAAATGCTCCAATGCAGATTAATGGGGCCAACTGACCCCAAAATCAGCATGGGAATCGTCAAAGCGTACTTGCGTTTTTTCCCAGAGCACTTCGATCATAAAAATCTTAGGCACTACTATAAGTTTTATTGTGGTTTGTGCAATTAAAAAAAATGCTTGGGTCCTAACAAAAGAAAACAAAAACAACAGAAGGCATACTCTCAGTTCCCAGGAGTATTGCATGGTGAATTCATCTTTAAATTAATAGAACCTTTAAGACACAAATTATTGAAAAAAAAAGATTTAACTTTGTTGTACAACGTTAAATCGTAAAAATCCCATTCCCAGCTAAGAAAAGTAGATCTTTATTATTTTTTTTCTAGTTTTCAAAACGTGACATAGAAAACATCTTCATTTCTATCTACTTAGCAATATTTTCCGCTTCCATGGCCGAAATATATATATATTTTAAATGTATACAATAAATTGTGAATATCCAACCATGCACTGTACAAGTGATACCGTGTAAAATGTCATAATTTGTTTCTCAATGACTACATGTTTCTGGGAAAGTTTGATCCAGACCCAATAGTCTAGTTTATTTTATTTTGTCTCCGAGTTCTTTGCCATCAGTGAAAAAGCTCACTCCCTTATACCTAATAGTTCAGCTTCCTACGAGGTGCTTCTAGAACCTTGACATTCAAAATATTTTCGTAGTCACATTTTCCATTTTTTATTAATTTAAATTGTAAGTTTGTAACACTTCATATATATCCACGCCACATAATTAATTGACCAATTGTAGCCAGGTACTTATTAAATACACAAAAGACAAATTGATGATTACCTGTTCATCAGATCTTTAAATTACACAATCACGTGTCAAAAATATTCACCGGTATCAACAACATGTTGATTGACAGGTGTACAAACCTTAGCGTGCCAACAGAGATTCTTACCTGGGGTTCCACACAGGTAATACTTCAAATAATAAAAATAAAAATATATAAGATCCAGAAACAATAGCAATTTATTTAAAACAAAATAGTTATTTTTGGATGATAAATAAACACCAAAAACAATTATTCATAATTATCTTGATATTGTCTTTTTCAACGAAAATTACAACCCAAGTTGTCACTCTCGACATTCTGATCACTGTATGAAATGAAAATCAATAAGAGAAAACCTTTGTCCATCACGGACATCGCGGATATCCATCATGAGCATCGCGGCATCAGCAGGGTAATCAACAACCAACTGCCGCGATCAGTTTATCCTGTCCATCAGGGATTTCCGCAAACTACTAGTATTGTCCGTGACGGAAGCAGGGAAATGGCGTAATCCATCATGACTGTAGTGTATGAAATCAATATGTCAAGCGGTTACAGAAAAATCTCCGGAAACCTATATTTTTCAAAATTTCACTAAGTCCAAGGGTCATAACTCTGTACAAAATCAACCGACTGGAACCAAATTCGAACTTGATCTGTATCTCACCTAGATATACTCATTTACCAAATATCAAATCAATATGTCAAGCGGTTACAGAAAAAATCTCCGGATACCAAAAAGTTAACGGACGGACGGACGGACAGACCGAGGGTATACCATAATACGTCAGTCTTTCGACAGGCATATAAAAACTCAGGTATATTTGAAAAAGTTAATCTTTCAATAACATCCAAGCCAATTCCCTCCTTGTCAGCTACAAAAAAAATCCTTGAATGATAGGATCATCAAGGCTTAGCACACTTTGCCTTACTGTCTTATAAATTCAAGCAATCTTAAAACAGTTTTGAATATATACCAAGTCAGATTGTTCTAAAATCATAAAGCAGGCCACTGTTGAAAACAATAAGAGTTCATAGTAGTAAATTGTTTTTCATATAAATTTTGTACAATGACAAGACCATTAAGTTTGAAAGTGTGTCATGTGCATTTATTGCGTTATTAATATAATGACATCGGTTGGTTATCTCCCTGTACCAAGTTAGTTATATATAGTTAAAGTGGAGATAATTTTAATTTAAATATCAAAAGAAGGTATTGATATGCTAATTAAAATTATCTCCACTTTGAACCATGCTAATCAGTATTATCTCCACTTTGAACCATACAAAACCAACTTGGTACAGAGAGATAACAGACCAATGTTTCTTATTAGCTGAAACTATAAATAAACTATAGAATGTGTCTGTAAGACACTGATGTCCCGCCAATAAATTTATGGCAACAAGTCAATCATTCATAAAATTAGTTCCCTTTCACAGAATTCTGATGAAATTCAAAATTTAACCAAAGTCATTCAACCATAAAATGTAGGTCATGGTCACCCAATTGTTGCTGAAATGGACAGATCCCTGTTAGATGAATGTTACAGTGAAATATCATGATGCTACCAAACACAGTAGTTTAGAAATAGACTTAAAACACAAAACTTAACCAAAGTCACTGAAGCATAAAATGTAGGTCAAAGCCACCTGATTGTCAATGATTTGGGTAGTACTCATCAAGGTAATTAATTTGATGAAACATCGTTGTCCTATAATGTGTAGTTGTTGAGAAATGGACTTTAACGCAAAAACTTAGCCAAAAGTCAATGAAGCATAAAATGTAGGTCAAAGCCACCTAATCGTCAATGATTTCGGTAGTACTCATCAAGGCAATTAATTTGATGAAACATCATTGTGCTATAATGTGTAGTTGCTGAGAAATGGACTTTAACACAAAATTTAACCAGAGTCAATAAAGCATGAAATGTAGGTGAAAGTACCTATTGAACTCTGTAGTAATATCAAATATCTACCTATTGGCCTACTATTATTGTTCTACCTCTTACAGTTTCTGAGAAAAGTACTCAAATGCAAAACTTAACCATACGTCACGTACGAACACACGGAAGGACAGACAAGGATAACACTATATGCCCCTTCCACATTTGTGGGCGGGGCATAAAAACATCAGCTACTTATTTCAAGAACCAAAGGTTATACTTAAAAATTACCTTTTCATGTATTTATTAGTAATTGTTATTTTATAGGCAACATTGATATGTGCTTATTCACAAGCTCATGAAAAAGTCTTTAAAATTATTATCATAAAACAATTAAGCATCTGTACATCAGAAGTACATCCTATCCTTGATATTTGCTTGAAAACTCATATATATATATTTATAGTTTTCATAACGATAAAGAATTGTATATGGCTGGATATCAACTAGAGTTATGTAATTTCAATGTATAATCAACGAGCTTTTGGCAAGTTTATTATACATAGGTGTTAACCCTCCGGATTTTTCCGGGAGTCTCCTGCAATTTGGCACAAAACAGATATTTCTCCTGCAATGAGATGGTCTCCTGGCCGGATGACACAAATCTCCAGTTTTTGTGAATGTCTCCTGCAAAATCTCACGCAATCATATGGTGTCAAACTGATAATTAACCAGGTGAAATTATCGTACGTGTCCGTTATTGATTTTTTGTCAATCAGCATAGGTAACACTTATTTTACAGGTAAACATGTTAATTAGACCAATTAATTATTGCCGATTGGGGCAGTAATGAAGACAGGTGTTGTTTAAATTGCAATCAGTCAGCAGTGACAATAATTACCAGGAATCAACAAACTTATTTCGATACAACCATTTTTATAAAATACCGCTAATTACCTCCCTTGTATAATTTTCCTTTTCCTAAATAAGGGCCTTAAGATTTTTGTGTTCACACTGAAATACCACAAATTACTGTGATATTTTGCACATTCTCTAAATTACATTCTATGAAACAATATCTTTAGACATTTTCACAATAGTTTTTGATTTTGTTAACTTAAAACTAAATGATTTTAACTATATATATTGTTATTTCATATCACTTTTGTTACAAATAATTCAATTGGTTTAATGTCTATCACATGGTATACTGTATTACAACATACAGCCCAAACAATACTCTGAGCAGGCTGTATCGCTTGTGCGGGCTATATTGAGATCCGATACAGCCCGCTGAGGAAATACAGCCTGGTGGTGATGTCAGCAGAACAAGATCATATATTTAGCTTAATAATCACAATTTATTTTCTGTTTTTTCAACCTGTCACCCAAGAAAGATAAGAAAATAAAAAGAATTAATCTCACATTGTTTTAAATATTAATCAGTTTCAGAAAGTCAGAAATTAGAAACATCACATTTCATGCATGTCTATGTTTTTCAATTTCACTTTTACTTTTATTTAAGTATTTTCGTTAATTGCGGACAATTAAAAAATAAAGAGGAGAACATTAACCTTAAGCGTTTTACTGTTAAAATTTGTTCAATGAAATAAAAGTAATAGAAACTTGTGTATCGGGCTGCATCAGATTTACAGACTGCCAAAGGACCTTGATACGGACCTGTACCTTGTTACAGCCCTTGCCTTAGGCTCGGGCTGTAACAAGGTACACGGTCCATATCGCAGTCCTTAGGCAGTCTGTAATCCGGATGCAGCCCTCTACACAAGTTACTATTACATAAATATATATACTGATCTCTTATTATTACCACCATTACCCTGTACACTTTCAGTAATGCTTGTCTTTGATACAATTCAGTGACTGAGTGCACTGGTTAGCTCTTAGATAAGTTAAATCATAATTCCTCTGATTTTAGAATGCAAATGAAAGTGCAGGAAATGAACTGAACTTTTATAAGGCCACATCAAATTAATTTTATAGATCCCCACCCACCCCAATTTTTCTAAGCTCAATTTTTAAAATTTTAATCATTCAGAAATTTTCTTTAAATTCCTATCAATTTTAGTGAAAATCAGTGAAAAAAAAAATAAATAAAACCCTCGCACCCACCCCAGATATTTTGTTACAGGTGGATGAGAATCTACAAATTAACTTGATAGGGCCTTACATACTGGCAGTCGAAAATGATGTTACGCAAAATCTCCTGCAATTTGAAACTGGATTGCAGGAGATCTCCTGCAATTGGGTTTCAGAAGGTTAACAGGTATGATTATATTTGAAATTACATAACGAGAGTTGAAATCCAGCGATACACAATTCTTTCGAGTTATAAAACAATTTCTCTTGATTTTCATAAATAAATGCAGTGAAAGTTTAGTGCTGAACTGCTGTTTTGTGTTTGCTTGCTTTTGAGGTCACTGTTTTTGTTTAGAATAACAACACCGTTACTAGGCAATGTTAATCACAGCAAACGAGATCTCACAGTGGTCCAATAGAAACGTCGAAAAAAGGAATTAAACATTATGCGTGATGTGCTAAATACTGTAATTGTACTTATTTTCGCGGTGTACTTATTTTCATGAATTTCGCGGTCGGCAACTTTCCGCGAAAATAAGTACCCGCGAATGTAGTACTTTAACAATAAAGTTATAAGGAAAGCACTCACTTCCGTGAAATTAAATACATGCGAACCTGGCTAGAAAGGAATATTCGCGAAAATAATTACCCGAGAATATAAGTACAATTACAGTATTACCTTTCACTCAACCAATGAAATTTCAACTAGTTCATATCTAACTTCAGCTTCAAAGCCTCGTTGTGTACCACCAATAACTATTCGTGCAAGGAATAGGTAATGAGGTTGAATCATAGGACAAATACAAATATCTACCTTCAGAGGTTCTCCTTTTTTATCACACACCATAACAGTAACTTCTACATTTTTATCAGCAGTTTTTGAACCTCGTGTGAACTCTCCTTGTTTTATTGTCACATAAATATCATTTCTAACATCACCTTTAAATATAAACAAAATATTAGGGCTATTCCATTAAAATGCATGTACCAGGGTCAAAGGCAAATTTTTTCTACCCCCACAACCAAGGGTAATGGTCAAATATTATTATAGCAATAAGATACAAAATTGTCAGGAAACAACCAGAATTTTCATTTCTGCCTTCCGACCCTAGTACATCCTATTTAATGGAATAGCCCTAAACTAAACTTGTGTAACAGGTAAACAAAACATAATTTCTTGGCAGCTCATTTTGTTTTGACTTACAAACACATTTAAATAGCTCTTCTTCATATCATTGTAATCAGTGTATTGAACTGATTTTATCTTTACTATTTTACCATTCAGAAAAAGGAGAAAATGTTAACCATTACAATATCAAATGAGAAAATTAAAATTCATTATTATATAGTTTGCGTTGAAAGATTGAGATTTCCTAGTGAAAAAAAAGTGATAATTAACTGTGAAATTATTTTCCATAATTTCACTCTAGGAAATGACGGGGCATAATAACATCAGCTACTTAGACTTTTTTTTGGCTTACTAAAGATTACAAGCTCATTGGTGCAAGAAGTAAATAGAAAGATATCAAGTGAAGTAAAACATACTGATACAAAACAACACCATGTCAATTTATGTTGCAATTAAAGCTTAAGCAAAACAAATCTGGATTGCAAAATTTTAATAATAACAAAGGGCTCTCAAGAGCCTGTATCTTTCACCTCCATCATGGCCCTGGGATTATACAAGAGGCTCTATGGTCCAATGTTAATTTACATGTATGTTGCCACTGGGTCAGCACCTGGATGAGGTATGAACATCATTAAAACATTTTTAAAACAGAGTACCAATGTACTATTGTGACCCGATTTGGTCTCTTTGTTCCAAAGCATTACTAAATGCATGTTTTTATAGAAAAAATCACAAACTTTGAATGGACCATCCAAGGACTTTTATTATCATATTTGGTTTAACTTGACAATTTGGGTCTAGAGAATTTTCCAGAAGGGTTCAATGTAAAACTGGTGGCTATCTTTGTTATACTGTGTGAACCTGAAAAACTACCTATTTGTCAGGGACCACCCAAAGACTATTGTGGCCAAGTTTGGTTCCAATTGGCTATGTGGTTTCAAATGAGAAGATTCTTCACTTAAGGACCAATGTTAAACTTTGTTCCCTGCTGGTGGCAATTTTGGACATACTTTCACAATTTTGGCGTGATCTACACCATTTTGACCTTCTGTCACGATGTCACGATCTTGAAACAAAAATTTGACATAAAACACAATTTTGAAGAAATTCACACGAAAAAATGTTTGTTGACATGATTTTGGCTGTTGAAAGGGAGATAATCCAAATTCTCGAAAGGGAGTTAACAAGATTCTCCATATTAGCCAATGAGAATCGACTTTACATCGATCACGCGGTAATCTAGTGGTCTCAGTCTTGTAAATGTTTTGTAGTGCTATTCTTTGTTAAATTGCACATTTTTGAAAAATTCTAAAATATAAACTATGGCTTCAAATCAAAATCCATTTAGAAACCATGCATTATGTTGCTTTTAAGATTCAAATCAATAGAAAAAAAGTATACCTTGCCACGAAGATTGGAAAGCTATTGAGCTTTGAAGTGGAGGGGTGCAACTTTCACTTTCACTTTTGAACTTTCCCGCAGATTTACCACACATTGTAAATTGGGGATTCCATCTCCTACCTCATGCTGAACTTTTGAAAATACTGCAAATCTTTAAAGCATGATGATGTTCTTTTTGAAAGAAAAGCTTTTTTTATTTCATCCAAATTTAGGTTGAGACAGGAAGAAAAAATAAAAATTAGTTTATTTTTATTTCCCACCATATTTTGACATGCACCTATTTACAAGACTGGTACCTAGTGAAAAACAGCTGATTGGAGCCGGCATGTAAACAATCGTAAATATGACGAGTTTGGTTGATTTTTTGTTGATTTTAAGGCTTCAGCGACGTCAATAAAATTATGTAAATAGATGGACCACCGGCAGTCATAGTTAACAGTTCTTGAGTTATGAATCAAGGTTCATAATCCCTGATACACCACACTTGACAGTTACATGGATGGCTATGCGAGTGACTAGGTCATGGCAAGTTCCCTGTTCTGCAGAGTTTGCATAGTTGAACTGAGTAGCCTTAACAACTTTAACCAACAAATTGGTACTGTAATGCACGAAAGGTCACTCAAAATCCCAGAACACCACTCTTTTGACTGAATCAGAAAATGAAAAAAATATTTAAAAAATGTAATGCTTGCTTTATTTATAGAAAAATGGAATAAAAGGAGAAATGCAGTAAATGTACATCAGGCAAATTATAAAAGGAGAGAGATAGAAGGTGGTTTCATTAACAAGCTTACAATCTTTAATTTTCCCCAAAACATGCAGTCAATTATAAATTCAAATAACAGCAACATAATGATTAAGAGCAAGCACTGCTTTTTGTTTCCCTTTAACAGTTAAAACTAAGTTAAAATTTAACAGAACATAAAACACCAAATTGTCCAAAAAAAGTTAACAACTGATTTATAATAATTTGACTAAAAATATTTAAGCAGAAATGCCCAAAACACAATAAAAGAGGAATGTCTTGCCTCCCTCAATAAAAAGTAAAGTCTTCTAGAACACATAGATATTTGTATTTGATAAAAAAGAGCATCAAGTATTAGACAAAAAACAAAAAACAAAAAAGCTTCGCGCAAAACGCCGCAAAATCTCACACGACTGAAAAGGAAGGTCGCACATAAAAACCCCCATGGAGATTTTCAAAAGTTGGCAGGTATGTTTGGATAAGGTGCAAACCTGAAAAAAACGCTTATAAGTTTCAGAGGAGAAGATCTCTGAATGCATTTTCCCAAAGGAACCAGTGTTAAAGTAAGTTCTTGATAAAGATTTTTGTGGCAAAGTTTTGTTTCAAGTGACTCAGTAGTTTCAGAGGAGAAGATCTCCAAATTAGTTTTCCAAAACATTCAAATGTTAACTTCCTCCCTCTGGTGGCCATCTTGGATAAGTTGTGAAGCCCCCAAAACACCACTAAAGGACTATTCATGAAAAGTTAACTTATAATAAACTAACTACTTTCGGAAGAATTCTCTATGGGTCCAATGTTGGACTTTGCTCCTGCCGGCAGCCATTTTCAATAAGGTTAATGCCTTTTCCCGAAAGGTCCGATATATAACTATGTTCCTGGCTGGCTGCCATCTTAGATAAGGTGCCAACCCAAAATTTAGAGGGGACCACTCAAGGACTATTGTGGCAAAGTTTGGTCCCAAACAGTCAGGTCGTCAGACAGACAGAGGATGGGCAAAATGACAGACAGACAATGGATACAAAGTAATAGCAAAACCTCAAACTGGATTCATCCAGGTGAGCTTAAAATTGTTATTCAGAAGTAAATTTTTCTGAATGAAATGCTATTCTATCAAAATAGCAATAAATATATGTAAAACAAGTGTATACCCAAACATATGTCTCGCACATACTGTGGTTGTACTTTTATTCTTGGGCATCAATTTTCGTGGTTTTAATAAATATCATTATTTCGTTGGTGTTTAAATTCGTGGTTTCGACATTAAAACTCTAGCGAAAAATCCATTTCGTTGGAAACTTAATTTCGTGGTTTCAGCCAACCACGAAATCCACGAAAATTTGAACCCCACGAACAATTGCACTTTCACAGTACTTCAAAAAAAGTAATATTGCCCTACATGATACCTGGCCATGTTTCACAAAATTTCAAAGTTTTAAAGGCATTACTCTAGAACCCATTAGAACTCTGAGCCAAAGTTGAACTAGACCTAAGTTTTATGGTAAACAACAGACACACCAAATTTAAAGACAATATGCTATTTCTTCCAAGTTATCATTCGGAAATCCTAAAATTAAAAAAAAAAATCAAACTTTCAATAGGCATAACTCCAGATTCCCCTGGACCTTTGATTCCCAATTGGAACTTGGCCCGAGTTTTGTGGAAAACAACTGACATCCTAAGTTTGAAGACATTTTGTTATTTTGTTCATAAGTTATCTATTGGAAGCTTCAAGGGCATAACTCCAGAACCCCTTGGATTTTTGAACCCAAAATCACACTTGAATGGTACACAACTTGCATACCAAGTTTGAAGACTGCATGCTACCGGGGTATCTCGTTCACAAGTTATCAGTCAGAAGCCTTCAGGGGACTGGAGGACGAACAGACAGACAGGCAGATGGATGGATGGACACACAACTGAGGGTATCACAAAGTACCTCACCACTACTTGCGGCAGGGTATAAAACTGACTCAAAATTTTAAAATGTAACTTAATAGCAAATTGAAAGAAAAGGTCAAAATACCACAACCATGCTCAGGTTTCTGACCAACTCCCAATAGCAAATATCATTGACCTACAAGTACTTCAAACAGTACATGACAGCCCATTTTATCACAAAAACTTAACATGGTAAGTGGACCATGAAATTTAGGTCATGACCAAAAGCCATAGACCAGGCTGTAGAATTTGAAAAAAGTTACAAAAGTTATAAAATTGATTGTTTGGTTCTCAGACAATTGATTTATGAAAAATGGCAAGGTAGGTAGGGGTTTAATTTTTTATTTTATCTCAAGTTGACCATCGCAAGGGATTTTCTGTTGCGAGTTTTTTTTAACCTTTCAAGTATGTTTTTACTGTTTTAGACATAACAACAATGTAAAGGGGCAAACAATAAATACATGTTTCAAGTGTATATTGTTTTGTTATTTTAACTTGTTTTCATGATATTTTAAATTAATAAGCCATTTCTTTGTGATTTTTGTAAATAAAGAATTACAAATTTTATGAAGTTGTTTTATATATTTTGCTTGTAGTAACATGGGCATTCAACTCTTTATATCTATCATATATATGTATAGAGCCAAGATTTAGATCAGATTGAAAGTCAGGCTTAAAAAGTATACAAATTGTTTTTCAAATTTATGACACTCTTCACAAAGTTTCTGCACATGGTATCAAATAACTCAATGAGAGAACCTAAGCTCAATGTCTGATAGACAATCTATTTATTATCTTGTCAACATGTCCCTTTTAATATTATATTTTGGCTTCTCTTTTAGATTGTCTCCTCCCTGGCCTCTAGCAGAACAACAAAGACTACTTTTTCTTGGAAAAAGGGTACTTTGGTAGTAACATAACCTCAATTCTAAAGTATCTCTCAAAAAGTTCTACCACTTCATTCACTTTTAAAATTTTGAATATCTTATCAGTGTCTTCTGTTTTGCTTCTCCCAACGTAGACACATCAAAATGAAGCCCCTCAGTTTCGAGTGGATTTTTCTTTTTTCAATATCCACGGTAATCTCTGATTAATCCCATCCAAACACCCTTTGCAGAACCGTTCCACTATGCAACTGGAATATAAGGGAGCTATGGTCCTTCGATTTTTGTAGCCTTGAAATTTTACCGACAGACTCACAAGAAGTCCAGCAGAATCCATTGTTATTTGTTTACAATCTAGGCAGCTAAACGCTTTAAACGTGTAATCTAAATCCAGAAGACGCTTGAAAATTTATTTGGTGCTAAATTCTGCAATTTTATTTTCATAAATCTGTTTTGGGACGATGGCAATTTTTTTCCAGAACAACAATAAGCTCGTCTCATTTGCCGTTTTTTCGAGGAGTGGCATGTCTGAGAACCATACAATCAATTTTATTTGGCCTTATCATTGACCTACATAAAAGTTACAAATTATGGTCACTGGATCATGTAAATACGTCAAGGTCAGTGTCTTACAGTCACGTACTTCCCCTATAACAGGAAAAAGAAGGGAAACAGGGAATGTGTCAAAGAGACAACGACCAAAGGGGAGTAATAACTACTCAAAGCCACCATAAGATCTTCAATGAAGCATACATTCCATACTTCATTGACCTATCACTTACATTATTAACAAAATGATATTATCAATAAACTGCACATGGTCTCTAAACTGTAACTAGAGGCTCACATGAGCCTGTATCACTCACCTGGTGACTGGTTTTATTCATTGTCACCAATAGATCACAGTTCACCAGATGTTACATTTTCACTCTTGGATGAGGTACAAACTAAAAATCACAAACTTTGGAAGGGATCACGCAAAGACAATTGTAATTAAGTTTGGTTCCAATTGGCTCAGTGGTTCCCTGCTGGCGGCCATCTTGAATGAGGTATGAACATAAAAATCACAAACTTTGAAGGAAAACGTCTAAAGACTATTGTAACCAAGTTTGGTTCCAATTGTCTGAGTGGGTTCAGAGGAGAAGACATTTGAACGCATTTCCCATAGGGTCCCTACGTTAAACTGTGCTCCACGCTGGCAGCCATCTTGGATGAGGTACGAATGCAAAAATCACAAACTTTAAAGGGGACCACCCAAGGACTATTGTGACAAAATTTGGTCCCCATTGGCTCAGTGGTTTCAGAGGAGGAAATCTTTGAAATGCATTTCCCATATGGTCCTATGTTAAACTATCTTCCCCGCTGGCGGCCATCTTGGATGAGATGCCAACCTGCTGGACATATGTAGAAATTGTAGTTCTGGAAAACTTTAACACTTTTGCAATTCACATTTAACCTTTATCTCAAACAGTTTGTGAAATAAAAGTAAAAACTTTAAAAAATTGTGAAAATTCAAAGAAAAAGTGGCAAAAACTCCTATGCAGGTTGTCAGATCTTCAAAATTGCAGGACATGTAGATCTTACTATACTGACCATTTTTGTTATATAAACTTCACTTCTATCTTCTACTTTTTTCAATATATAAAACTAAAAGTAACAAAAAACTGAAAATTTAAGGAAAAGGGGCAATAACTCCAAGACAGGTAAAGATATTTTTCAAAATAGCAGGGCAGGTAGATCTCATCATGCTGATCATTTTTACCTTGTCAAAATTTTGATATCTGTAATGCTTTTCGAGTAATTTGCAAGAAATGGCAATTTACCCCTATGTTCTATTTTTAGTAATAGCGGCCATGTTGTTTGGTCTACGGACATAAAAATCACAAAGTTGAAAGAACATACCCTGGTAATGATTCAGGCCAAGTTAGGTTAGTATTGGCCCAGTAGTTTCAGAGGAGAAGATCTTTGAATAAAAGTTAACAGACGGACGACGGACGCCAAGTGATGGCGAAAGCTCACATGGCCTTTGGCCAGGTGAGCTAAAAATTGAATTCAAAGTTAGATGACATTTCAATTGATGCATACACTTTACCATATATAATTTAAAACATCAAATTCTACTACATTTATATTAAGTATATAATTGTGTCCATTCTTTGTACACTTATACCTCACTTTCTGAGACTTTCTTCGTGTGTGAAACAATCAAATAAAATTGAACATTGTTTTAAGTAAACAAAAAGAAAGGAGCAATAAAAACACATACAGGTAACATTTATTATCTCCCCTTACCTACCACTGTTGCCATGGTGATAGTAAAATATAACAGAAAGATATTAATGTTGTAAATAAAGACCAGATTGAAATATATCTAAAAAATATATCTTTACAATGAATAAAGAAAAACAATGGCCTTACAACTGTTTTCATGCCTTTGGTAAATCTTAAAATTATCAAGTTTAATTTGATTTTGTTATATATTTTATTGCAAAACACCCTAATATTAAAATGTTTACCTTTTATACTTAGTCTACGACTAGTTCTAACTAAGATACAACCTTGTGCTGAAAGTTTACACTATAAAGCATGAAATAAAACAAGATATATGTTTGTATATTGCCTGCTTTACATTTGGTATTACTAAAATCTATTCATCAATTTGGGCGTGGCCTTATTTTCTCTGTCCTTTTCAGTAAGTTTAAAAGAAAAACTTTTGATATAATTAAAGCATGACCAATCACTAAGGTCAAATGATTTGAGTAATAGAATTTGAAGTTGTCATTTGTATCACATAATTTTACTATTTTACGAAATATCTGATGATCTTTTCTAAATTGTATCATCATTTATTTTTTCAAAACAGCTGTATTTTGGTATGCCAATCATCTTTACCTTGTGATAATATTCATTCTTTTCATATAAAATAAGTTTCCTAAAATATTGGGGGGAAAAAATTAAATAAACATAGTTTCCTGTTTCTTTTTTTTATTTTGAAGAATGTGTTATCAAGTTTCATCACTTAATGTTTATGAAACTTTTAGATAATTACACTTTAGTAGTGGCTAACTATTTACCTGGCATGATAACTTCTGGAAAACCCATCTTCCTTGATACAGCAGTACCCATTGTCACTAAATGAGGATGTTCCTCTCTAGCCTGAAGTTATAAAAATGTGTCACTTCCAACTGGTTAACATTTTTTGAATATTTAATCGTAAAGAATAAATAAAAAGACTTTTACCAACCCATATTTGTCGGACAGGTTGGATGATGTACTAACTAATATGGGATGTTGTCTCCTTGACATTTACCCCATTTCCTGTCTTTTTCATAAGTGGCCTTGTGCTGCTAATTTTTATAATTCCTTGTAATGCAAGATGATAAAATGTAGTGAGTTTTCATATTGTATGAAACACTTTGTGGATCGGATTTATTGTTCTCATTTTGATTTATTCTGCTATTATGATACATTTATAATACAATGGCATTATAAGTTCTGCATCTTTCTGATTAAATGCATCATTTTTCTTGAATAGTGAGCTAGGGCATAATTTATGAAGTCTTAATTTCTAAATCTGTTCATCTATGAAATGGAAAACTTAAAGCATACTGGTATTTATACTCAACTGGAATATAAGCTTACAAAATCCATCACATGATTCTATTATTCCAGTTGATTTCAGGTAATTTACAGAACTGCACTAGTACATTTGTATGAAGAAGACTGACTGTTATGTCAATTGTACCTGTTTGAGATCTCCCATTAATATTTTCATTGACACCCATAGTCCTTGACCTTTATGGTTGATCTCTTTAGCTGTTACCACTTTCTTGATTAAGGAATCCATGAATTCCTCTCCACTTGGTCTGAAAATAGACAACATGTAAAGACACCACTTACTACATTTCTATTTAAATAATCATTATTATATAGAGAACAATGAATGACTGAAATTTTTCAGTGAAATAAAAGTGATAATTAACTATAAAATTATTTTCTATAATTTCACTGTAGGAAGGGATTCACAATATACACTACGGCCCGCATAGGAGGTGGACATCAATAATTGTCAACTTGGAAAGTGTTGTCTTCCCGAAGACTTTAGCCAGAGGGAAGACAACACTTTACGGGTTGACAATTATTGATGTCCACCGACTATGAGGGTTGTAATTTGTTTATTATACGAACAGACATTTACAGTTTTATTTGTAAAGCGGAATTATTGCATGTAATGAATTTCGAAAGGAGAAAATATATACATTTATGGTTTTTGGGACGTCCGTCATTCAAGATTTGACAAACAGACGTATTTCACATGCATTGCTATTTTTTTCAACCTTCTCCTGATTGTGATTACAGTTTTTGTATAAGCAATGCAGACAACTTCTAGTAAAGCACTTAATTGATTAAAACTTCTGGTCAAATGCTCAGGTGATCATGTCAGGTGAGATTCAAAAGGGTTGTCGAGGGTGACAATTTTAATGTCCTATGCCACAAAATGAATTGTCATAAGTCATGTGATCAAGAATTATCCAATAGAAAAGTGTCTTAAAGAGTGAGGTATAATAATAGATGTTGTCAACATTGTTTAGTAAACATCTCGTTTAATTAATATCCCAAATGTAGATCATGAAAAAAATCTTAAATAAACCATTAAATATGCAGGAAGATCTATATAATAAAAACACAATAGCTAATCCTAGATTCTGATTACTGAAATATTCATCTCATGATTGAAAAACTCTGCAGGCATTTGTGAATTATTTCGAACATTCGTTTAGTATTTTGTGATAATCAGAATCTCGGATTAGTTATAGTATAAATATCTGTTCCATACATTTTTTGCTACTGGTAACCAACTTATTTTTAAACATTCCAATTTAATTTTTTGAACCTGTAAAGATTTAGCATCCTTTGGACTGAAGCACCTCCAGCTTGTGTGAGTTATTTCAGCACTTTCATTAGAAAAATAATAAAATTTCTGTAAAATAAATATAATCAAGTAGGCACATACATGTATCTTTTAACACCTGAAAAGACTTTTACATATGTTTGTTATAAAGATGTGGAAGTGAACGTTGATTTAACACTAGAGCAGTTTTCAACGAACCGTGTCTTCAAGTTAACCGATGATAAATTCAAGCAAGATATTATTCATCACTTATAATTATAAGAAATCTAACTTCAGGGAAGATTTTTTCCAAATTTTCAAAACGACCACATCATGGTTTTTAAGTTCTATACATTAAATTTTAGATGTTGATTTTGATTTCTTCATATTCTCTGCATATGTGGCAGATTCAAAACTTGTTTACTAAAAATCAAAAAGATGGCTAACATAGTTCCTAGAAAAATGTGACTGAAATAAGTATTTTAAGCTAGCAGGAAGCAGAGTTGCAGCAGATCTGAAAACTGCCCTCTATCATACAGTTCTCCATACTAATGATGTAAGATGACACAAAAATATAAAGTTAACCCCATTTAGGTGTCCTGCCATTTTTGTCTCTAACTTGTTTATTTAGGTTTCATTCATTTAGAAATTTAACAAAGTAACTAGATACAGAAAACTGGCGTTTTCAGAAGTGCCCCGCAATTTCAACCCTGAAACTTGGGGCAAAAGTCAATTTCAGGTAAGTGTGGATTCAAATTCTGTTTGACACACAAATGTGTTGATACAGTAATTTGCTGGATATAGTGATTTCTTGAAGTTTTACCAAACCTATCATTTCTTAGCTAAAATCATTTAAGCCAATAAAAGTCAATAAATCTTATGATGAAAATTTGGTTAACAGTAAAAAGTCAAAGTATTGGCAAGCAGGAAGTGGACGTTTTACAAACTTGAAAACCGTGTATACAATACAACTCATCATTTCCAAGCTTCAGACCAAATTTCAAAAAAATTGAGGTAAGTGTGGATTCACATTCTGTTTGACACAAATGTGTTGATACAGTAATTTGCTGGATACAGTGAATTCTTGAATTTTTTCCAAACCATGTCATTTTTCAGCTTCAGACTTAATATCAAATCATTCCAAGTTGATACAAGTCTAAAAATCTTATGAAGATAATTTGGTTTATAGTAAATAGTAAAAGTATTGGCAAACAGGAAGTGGTTGATCGACAAATTTGAAAAACCACTTTTGCAATACAACTCATCATTTCAAAGCTTCAAACCAAATTTCCAATCATTCCCTCCGGTAGAAGCCAAGAAATCTGTGACCAAAATTTAGTTTTTTGTAAAAATTCAAAGTCTCAGCAAACAGGAAGTGGATGTCCGACAAACTTGAAAATTGCTTACACATTACAACTCATCATTTCCAACTTTAGACTAAATTACAAGTCATTCCCTTCAGTAGAAGCCAAGAAATCTTTGACGGAAAATTTGGTTTACAGTAAAAATTCAAAGTATCGGTAAACAGGAAGTGGATGTCCGACAAACTTGAAAATTGCTTACACAATACAACTCATCATTTCCAAGCTTTACACCAAATTTCAAATCGTTCCCTTCAGTAGAAGCCAAGAAATCTTTGACAGAAAATTTGGTTTACAGCAAAACTTCAAAGTATCGGCAAACAGGAAGTGGGCACCCAACAAACTTGAAAATTGCTTACACGATACAACTCATCATTTCCAAGCTTCAGACCAAATTTCAAATCATTCCCACATATAGAAGCCAAGAAATCTGTGATGGAAAAAATTGTTGACGGACAGACAGACAGACGGACAGACAGACGGACAAAGTGAAAACTATAGGGCACCCGCATCTCGATGCGGGGCCCTAATTGTCTAAAATGTAAAGGAAGTTGCAAAGTGTTTGAAATTTTTATTCCTTATCCCTTTTACAACATTCATTATAACAAGGTGAACTTAAACACATGTGGTTTAAATCTGTTGGTGGATTTATAGAACTCAAACATAGGTAATCAACGATTACAAAGTTCGCCTCGTTATGGCACATTGTCAGATTAACCTAATTTTGATTGGATGCTGACCTACAATTAGAGATGCATGCATATGCAAGTTTACATGTTCCTTACATGTATAGTGACTGAGATCTGAACTCGGGACGTAAACTTGGATGTTAGTCCTTCAAGCGGAAAATATAGGTCAAAGTGACCTAATTTTGCCTGGATGCTGACCTACCATCAGAGATGCATGCATATGTAAGGTCATATGATCCTACCATGTATAGTGACTGAGATCTGAACTCGGGCTTAAACTTGGATGTAAGTCATTCAAGCGGAAAATATAGGTCTAAGTGACCTAATTTTTCCTATATGCTGACCTACCATCTGAGGTGCATGCATATGCAAGGTTACATGATCCTAACATGAATAGTGACTGAGATCTGAACTCAGATATAAACCTGAATGTAAGTCATTCAAGTGGAAAATATAGGTCAAAGTGACCTAATTTTGCCTGGATGCTGACCTACCATC
>MJUU01064822.1:60094-74934 GCA_002080025.1 Modiolus philippinarum
ATGATCAACCTTAACAGTTTGCTTCATGTACATCTTCAGATGGTGTACTACAACTGTGTAACATTTCATCAAAATCAAAGCAGTCGTTTAGGACAACATGCGCTGACAAGGTACATGGACGGACAGATGGATGGACAGAAGGGGGATTCATATATACCCTCAAACTTTGTTTACGGGGGTATAATTATCTCCCCTGAAATGTGCCAAGCAGTGAAAATATTACTTATTCCACATTTTCATATAAGGTGATACTTTTGAAGTTAAACTGAAATCTGATGACTAAACTAGTGGGAGTAATCAAATTAAGTAGCAGTCAAGTATAATTACCTCCCCATGAAATGTGAAATTTAAATTTCAACCCCCCCCCCCCTTCACACTAACAATTAATGACTTCAAGCAGGAAATCTTGACATGAAAATTTATGATATTGCTGTTGGCACCATATTTCGTACATATGTCTCACATCTTAACAAGAAAATTTATGATATTGCTGTGGCCATCACATTTTGAACATATGTTTCAATTTGTTTCAATTTGTGACTGTATTATATGACTTAATGTTGGTCTTACTACCAACCTGCTACACCAAATGGTCTCCGCAGTCCTTTAGTCTGTTTCTTATCATTGACATCATTCGGATCCATTACCCCTAAAAATAAATACATGTATAATATCAAATCATCTCTGTGATCTAGTTTTAAATATATATAGAATACAAGGCATTTCCTTTTTTGATAATGACTTTAGCATGGCCAGTATCAAGAGACCATTACGATGATTTTGATACATCGTGAAACCATTGCCAATACAACGGCAAATATAATATCATATTTAACTGTTGACAATTTTTCCAAAATACATGTATACATACATGCACAACATCCCAATATTATTAGTCTCTGCTTTAGAAAAATAAAGTATATTAATCACCATTTGGTTCTATTGTTAAACAAAAACAACAAGATTGCTACGTGTAGCTATGTCCCCCGGCAATAAAGTCCCATAACTCATGTAAAATTTTGCGAATCAAAATGGCGGCAGGATATGATTAACTGTATTAGGTGGCAAACAGGCAAGCAAAATTTCAACAAAATCCCTTAACTGAATTTTGAGAAGAAGTGTACACAAAGTCTTCCTATGTTGTAGTGTGCATTAAGTGGATAAAGTACCATAACTCCCGATAAATTTGTCCAATCAAAATGGCAGCATAATATGATCAAGTACATAAAGTGGCAAATGTTCAAACAAATTTCGGCTTCATCCGCTCAGTGGTTTCCAAGGAGTTGTACCCACAAAGTGTTCCTAAGCTGTAGCATGCATTAAGTCGATTAAGTCCCATAACTCCTGTAAAATTTGACGAATCAAAATGGCGATGAAATATGATGTTGTACATATGGTGACTAACAATCCTGAAAAATTAGCTGCGCAGCAAATGATTGTTTGCCACAAATGTCAAAATTTACGAAACATAGACGTGGTATGAAGCAGTTTCTGAGGAGTTGCACCATAAGTTAAGTACAATACACCTTTCTACCTGAATGCAGTAAATTTGTATTAAAACTGCTTACAAGTTTACTTTCTAAGACAGTTAGGTAATGAATTCTGGCCAGTGGTTTCTGAGGAGTTGCGTCCACAAGATTTGCCATTGTATAACAATGTGGAATTAATCAAAGTCCCTTAACTCCAACAAAATTTGACGAATCAAAATGGCGATCCGATATGATCTAGTACTAATGGTGACTAACATTCCTGTAAAATTTGAATTAATTCTGACCAGCGGTTTCTGAGGAGTTGCGCCATAAAAAACGTGACACACGGATGCAGACCATTACCATGTACAAATGTACCTCCGTCACGTTGCGGCGGGGTACAATAATAGTGTGAGACTTCTTGTGAGAATATTTCAAGATTTGTGTTAGTTTGAGAGTTGTATCTTCCACATCTACTGATTACATACTGCTGTTTAAGTACAATACACCTTTCTACCTGAATGCAGTAAATTTGTATCAAAACTGCTTACAAGTTTACTTTCTAAGACAGTTAGGTCTAAGGGTTTGTAAGTCTTGTTCTATTCAGGAAACAATGCTTAAGACCAAATATCAAATAATTACTACATACACAAGCTGAGAAATCTTTGACGAAAATTTTCTGTATATGCAAATCTCATGAAAAGTGTGGGTTTTGTCCTTTTAGCCGGTATAATTACACCAAGACTAACATCAAATGCCAATACGTCAGCCTGGTGGTCCAACATCAAATGGGTTCAGTTTCAACATTTTTAATGTCCATAATTTACCATGCCCTCGATCTTCATTTGAGAAGTAAAAATGTTGTTTAACACTAGAAATGGCTGCACAGCAAATGATTGTTTGCCACAAATGTCAAAATTTACGAAACATAGACGTGGTATGAAGCAGAATAATGTTGACAATTGACAGAAAATTAATATTAAAGCTGCACCCTGTTCCCATTGGCTGGTTGTCATATTTTTCACTACCTAGTGCTTGTCAGAGATTTCAGTTTGATGTTTTGTCACGAAGAATTTTTTCATTTGGCCCGACAAATGTTTGTTTGGACAGACAAAACTTTCCTACTTGCAGGTCCAAATGTCTGGCAAGATCAAAATCTTTTCAAGAACTCTACAGACTATGACTATGATGGAAAAAAATTACTACATACACTTGAAGAAAATTTTCAATATATGCATATAATGGAAAAAGTCAGTTATAGACAAAAAAGTAAATTAGTGACAGATTTGTAAAGGGGAGACATGGTACAACTCATCATACCAAAGCTTCTGACCAAATATCAAATCATCACTACATACACAAGTCAAGAAATCTTTGACAAAAAATTTCAATATATGGCTATAATGTAAAAAAAATCAAAGTTATCGGCAAACAGGAAGTAGATGAGTGATGGACTTAAAAGGGGAGACACATTATGACTCATCATTACAAAGCTTCAGACCAAATAAAAAATTCATTATTGCATACAAAAGATAAAATTGTTATTTTATCCGTTTGAATGGAATGAATTAGAATAAAATTAATTTCTCCTGGGTGTTGAAGTACATGTAGTATAGGTGGCGTAGTGTATTTTCCCTCTCAAATTATTTTGAGGTTTGGTCTGTTCGATTCTTCATTCGGCACGACAACGTCCAAATGACCGGGAGTGATTTTTCGGAAAAATTTATTTTGAATATTTTGTTTTGATTTTTGCTGTTTACCGACATTTATTGTCCATTGTGTATGACCTTACCGGTCTACCTGTTCCTATTGTGTAACCAATTTAACAATACTATTGTATATCAATCTGTAATAGCCTGGGGAGGTTTTACCTTGAAAAAGTATTACAATGTACCATAAAAAAATATATAAATCTACTCAATTTATGGAATGAAAAAAATACAACTAAATCAAATTCCCTTTATTTATATCACAATATTTATTTTTAAATGATGTAATTTTAATAATTTGATAAGGTGCATTCTTTTTTCATTAAATATAAACTCTATATAGTCCTTATTTCAATCAACAAATCAAGGTAAAACCTCCCCAGGCTATTACAGATTGATATACAATAGTATTGTTGAACAATTCAAAAGGACACTGAGTGTGTTGATTAGTTAACAATAGCAATCCACCAAAAACTTTTTCCAATATATGTTGTAGTCCAGCAATACCAGTTGGTCAAAAAAATAATGTGAAAAGAATAATCAAATTGTTAAATTGGTTACACAATAGGAACAGGTAGACCGGTAAGGTCATACACAATGGACAATAATACAAGTTGAATTATATGTATGTTATATTTACTGTATTAAACTGGCACCTGCGTTGTCGTATAACTATGCACTTTATTATTTATTTATTACTATTTATTGCCTTATGTACAGTCTATTTGTCTGTGATACAGTTATCAGTATAGCAGTTTTCCATGCACACTATGTACGTGTTTTGTTGTTAGCAGTTTTCCATGCACACTATGTACGTGTTTTGTTGTTAGCAGTTTTTTCCATGCACACTATGTACGTGTTTTGTTGTTAGCAGTTTTTCAGCTATGTATGGTACATTACATGTACGGGTATTTAGACCAGGAGAATCATTATTGCATACGAAAGCTTTGAATTTTTTTGTCGTACGTATGGATCGATGTACCTGAGTATCGTCAAGTTTAAAATTTAATGAACCTAATGTATTACAGTTGGTAGCATAAAAAGTCATGAGAACATTTTAGTGTACAGACTGGGTATCTTTTTTAACAGACTTATCAGCATTTACAGTTACACTTACCCACTCTGACTACTTGTATGACTAGAAATACTTTTTCTCTTTGTCTATCTTTGATGCCAAGATCCTGTCGTAAAATAAAAAGGATAATTTAAGTCATACTTATCTAAACTAATACACTATGCCACAATATATTTCTTGTTCAGTTCTACTGATTTCTCAGACAATATTTAATTTTGTGCTGTATAGTTTTGGTCTTTATTTACTTCAGAGGTCTGCTTCCAGATATGGGGCAGTATGGTATACCAAATGTATATAGCACCGTAAATACCACAGTATGTCTCTAGATTCCACTGCACAATATTATTTCAGTTTCACACCGGGTACTTTGTTTTTATATTATGTATTTTGTTTTATGTATACTATGTTTTTCTTTTTCTCTGTACAAGTGTATATGCACTGTCTATATGAGAAATAAAGCTATATACTGTAAGCTGAATTTATGTGACAATAATGAACAAGCTGTGTAATTTTGTCACATAAACTCTCAGTTGTCTAGGATTAGCTAATTATGATACGGGATCCCTAAATAAATTTAAGCCTATTAGGGTCTGATGTTTAAAACAAGAATTTTTAAGCAGAATCATCATGTTTTGGCATGAAACATACTCTCAAACTGAAGTCATTTAATTTTCATACATTTCAGTAAGAACAAAGCAAAACAAAGGAAAGCATAGTTATTGCTTGGCGCTTTTAAATTCTGCTTATTCTTTTACTTTTAGTTTATTTGGCATTTTATGTTTTAGTGCTTGAAATTAGCTGTATATATGCTGAGTGCTTTGCTATTAATACTGTGCTTTTTATTTATTGTAATTTTCCCATTGTCTATGATGAACATTGTCTTAAGTGTTGGGACTGTCTTTTAAGGTATGTTATATGTACATGTATGTCTTATATGTACGTAAACTTGTTTTATACATGCAAGCCTGTTGTTTTAATGTTAATAGTTGGATGAATTATGTATTCGGTTAAAAGCTCTTTAGAGCTTATGTTTTTTATGTTTTATAATATGACGAATCAAAATAATGTTTTATCTATCTATCTTATCTAAATATACAGGTACAAAATGTAACAGGAATTATAGTGATTTGGACAAATAATTATATTGAATAGATCTAAAAATCACAAGTACAGATAAACTGTTACTTACAGTAAAAACAACTTTAAAATTATTCAACATGTCCAAATCTTTTGGTACACCTTCTTTACTCCATTTTACCACATAATTTTCACTGGAATATTAATACAAGCAACAAATTACCAAAAAGAAGAAAATCATTATATGCTACACTTATTTCCAGAAAACAAACTTGTAACTGAGGTTTGAATAGACTGAATGTTTAGCCAATGTAAAACAAAATAGTAAATCTTTAAAAAAAATGTTTGTTTTTTTTACAGCAGTGAAGTGAAGAGCTGACAATTGTGAAGTCTGTTTCACTGTCCATTTTTTCTTTTGTATTTGTCAAGTTATTTCATGTTTTAATCACTTTCTCTACACAGAGAAGGGAAAAAACTTCTTTGTTCAGGGTAGAAAATTTAAACTTTACAAAGATGGGAGTTTTAATTTACATCATTTGGCAGTTTTTAAAGAACTTTTGTACTTCTCCATCTAATGGTGGTACTGCTCATCATATATATATCATTCTTTAAATTCATCTATTTACATGTACATACATATTTGTATAAACAGAGGAAACTTATATACCCTACATAGGTTGAAAATACAACAATATGTCCTACCTTATAATTTTTTCATTATTTGCATCATATAAACTCATCAATAAATCATTATCTTCACCAATACAATAAACAATGTTTATATACCCCTCCAAAGAGTGAAAATGTGTCCTACCTTATAAATTTTCCATCCTTTGCATCGTATAAACTCATCAATAGATCCTTATCTTCACCAATCCAACAAACAAAATTATATACCCCTCCACAGAGTGAAAAGTCCTACCTTATAAATTTTCCATCCTTTGCATCATATAAACTCATCAATAGATCCTTATCTTCACCAATCTGACAAACAAAGTTATATACCCATCCACAGAGTGAAAATGTGTCTACCTTATAAATTTTCCATCCTTTGCATCGTATAAACTCATCAATAGATCCTTATCTTCACCAATCCAACAAACAAAATTATATACCCCTCCACAGAGTGAAAATGTGTCCTACCTTATAAATTTTCCATCCTTTGCATCATATAAACTCATCAATAGATCAGTATCTTCACCAATCCGACAAACAAAGTTCCTCAGCATGACGTAAATGTTAAATGTCTGTGGCCAACTCATGTTTGTTATTTCATCTTTTACTTTGTCAACCTTAATTTTAAACATAAGATTAACTGTTCTCATATGTCAACTTGCAATGTTTAACAAATTTCATATTTTTGTTTTCAAGCAAAACTAGAAATTATAATTATACATGTATTTGAATGAATAAAAGGTTTATTACTGAATACCTTCATGTATTATATGGATTCTCTAATTTATATGGAGACTTAGGTTTCAGAGTGTTGGAAATCAGCTGGTAACTAATAACTGATTAATCTAAATAATTGGACAGTTTCTCTGATTCAAGTATCCAATAAATATAATTCATAAAGAAAAAATCCTGTTCATTGAGTAAAAACTCACTACAAATAGAAGACATTCATAATAATAAGTTATGTCAAAAAGTCACTAGTACACGAGATCGAAATGTGCAAATTTTGCATATATTTGAGCATGAATCCAAGAAGATTTATTAAAGAATAAATTTATTTTCTTTAGAAATATATGATAATTTTTTGTGATGACACTTTATACAACTATTTTCTTTCATTTGATAATCAATTATTGAAAATTACATACTTGTTCCAACTTGATCCTATCTGATGCTTCCTGATGCTATAAATAGATAAAACAACCAATTATGAATAAAATACAAATAGAAGTGTGTTTATCGTACAAAAAATATTTGAATATTATTAAAGTTGGTTGGAATGGGATGAAAGATGTGGGAGAATAATTTATCAAAATTATATGAAAAGAAGGAGCATAACTCCCACAAAAATTGGCTGATCAATTTGGCCAGACAATATGCACTACTAGGCATGAAGGTCAACAATTCTGTAAAGTTTGGTTGAAATTCAATGAAAGATATGGAAGAATTAGCATGCACAAAGTGAATTTAGCAAAATTATCAATTCCACCAGACAATATGCATTACTAAGCAGGTCAATAATTATGTAAACTTAGGATGAAATTCAATGAAAGATGTGGGAGAATTAGTGTCAACAAAGTTAATTTAGCAAAATTCTACGTCAAAAAGGGGCATAAAGGTCAACAATTCTGGGAAGTTTGTTTGAAATCTGATGAAAGATGTGGCAGAATAAGCATCTACAAACTTAATCTATCAAAATTCTATGTCAAAAACTAAAGGTGCATATCTCAAAGAAAAATTGGCCAATCAATCTGGCCAGACAATATGTACAACTAGGCATGATGGAAAATGTAGGAGAATTGGGCATCCACAAACTGTGTGACCGACAGACAGACTGATGAATGTTGATGCTGTGGATACAAGATTCACTAACTGTGTATCTTTAGAAGGGTATATCTGTATAACTCCCCAAAAATACATTAAGAGTTTAATATTGATATTAACATGATTAAGATGTGATTTCCTAGATAACTACAAAGTTTTCTGAAAATCTGTATTAAAATCAGACCAAATGTTATGAAAATGTGTTTCAACAGAAATTTTTGCTTAAAAGGGGTGTACCTTCTAAAATAAATGTAATTTAAAACAGGAGTCCTAAACCCTGTTATTTGCTACAGAATGAAAGTAAATATATAAATTCAACAAACTTAGATACATGTACTTTAATTAACCTACCTGTCTGTGCAACTCTATGGTACTAGTGGCATCAGGGTCAAGGACATTTCCTTGGTCATCTCTTACAACAAGATCTAACAACAATAAGCTGCAAAGAAATGTATAAGTCAAGATCAAGGATATCACTTTTTAGAGAAAACAATGCATAAATAACAAATACCGAAGTTACTGTTAATTTATTTTCTGCATATGCGCATTTCGACAACTTATGTCTCATCAGTGCAGATCAAACCAAAACATTTGAAAGTCCATTAACATATATAAATCAGGGCCAAAGATATCTCTTTTTAGAGCAAAAATAAAGAATAGCATAGATGCAGAGGATGTATATACTGTTAAATTTGGGAGAGATTTAACTCAACAAGACATTGATCCCTTGAAATTGATAACACATTTTTGAAACCTTCACTGTTTATAAAGGAGGATAGATATGTATGACTTAACATCACAGATACTCACGCATTGCCTAGATCTATTTTTGTTCCAATTTTTAGCTGTATGTCTCTTAGTTCTTCCTGAAAGTATAAATATAAATTGATGGTAACTTTGGGAGAGCAGTGTTGGCCTCCTTCAGTCATTTTTAGCTTTGAAATGGTAACAAGAATCCCAATTTGACCCTTTTTTGGCACTTTAACCTATTTAACCACCACATTTTATGACTCCAATATTTTTACATGAAAAATGGAATAACAAAAAGGTCAAGAGTTTTTATTTGGCTGCACCCTATGCTTTTTGAAATTGGCACTACAGTGCACAAGCCAAGCAGCAACTTCATATACCATGTAAACAAGTTTCATTTGAATAAAATCTGGACATTTTAGAGTGATTGTTCAGGAACCAAAATTTTCTGAAATTTTCAATCTAATTTTGGTCACTTAGATTTGACCTATTTTTCAGAATCAATATAGTTCTTTACCTCTCAGTACTCAATAATATATTCAAGTTTTATTTGAATGGGATGTTTTAGAATTATTGTCAGAGAACCAAATTTCAATGAAATTTTTAATCTACTTTCAGTCACTATGAACTTGACCTCTAACCAATTTTCTCCAAATCAATAACATTCTTGCTCTTCAGGTACCCAACAAAACATATGAAAGTTTTCATTTCAATGGATGTAAACCGTTTGAGTTATCTTACGAAAACCAAAATGTTCAAAAAATTTCATTCTATTTCCAATCACTGTGACCTTGAGCTTTAGTCTATTTTCTCAAAATCTATAGGTTCCCCCTCCTGGTACCAACTAATTTATCCTTACATATAAGTTTCTTTCAAGTGGATTTTTAGTTTTTGAGTTGTTTTTTCTGAAATCTTCATCTTTTCAGTCACTGTGACCTCAACCTTTGAACTACTTTCTTACACAGGTTATGTCTTGCCCGCCCCTTACATAGCCTTTATTTGCACATTGATCTACTGCAGCAGCAATAAAAATAAAACATAATTCTTTAACTGTGTTTACAATTACCTTGGAAAAAAAATGATGTGATCACTCATGCATGACTAAGGGGCCAGGACCACCATCTGGGTGTAAAATCGGTATGTACTTCTCAAGACACAATTGCATGTCAGGTATCAAGTGGATAGGACTACTGGTACAGGCTGTACAAACTACTTGCCAAAACCTTAAAGTGCAAGACTAAGGAGCAGGGCCATCATCTGGGCATTGAATCAGTATGTACTCCCCAAGACACAACTGCATGTCAAATATCAATTGCCTAAGACTACTGGTATGGGCTGTACAAACTGCTTGCTAAAAACTTAAAGTGATTATTCATGCTTGACTAAGGGGCCAGGACCACCATCTGGGCATGAAATATGTATGAACACCCCAAGACGAAACTGCATGTCAAATATCAAGTACCTAGGACTACTGGTATAGGCTGTACAAACTGCTTGCTAGAAACTTAAAGTGATCTTTCATGCGTGACTAAGGGGACAGGGCCACCATCAGGGCATGGAATTGGTGTGTACTCCCCAAGACACAACTGCATGTCAAATATCAAGTGCCTAAGACTACTGGTAAAGGCTGTACAAACTGCTTGCTAAAAACTTAGTGATTGTTCATGAGTGACTAAGGGGCTAGGGCCACCATCTGTGCGTTGAATCTGTATGTACCCCCGAAGACGCAACTGCATGTCAAATATCAAGTGGATAGGACTACTGGTACAGGCTGTACAAACTGCTTGCCAAAACCTTAAAGTGATTGTTCATGCAAGACTAAGGGGCAGGGCCATCATCTGGGCATTGAATCAGTATGTACTCCCCAAGACACAACTGCATGTCAAATATCAATTGCCTAAGACTACTCGTATGGGCTGTACAAACTGCTTGCTAAAAACTTAAAGTGATCATTCATGCGTGACTAAGGGGCCAGGACCACCATCTGGGCATGAAATCGGTATGAACACCCCAAGACGCAACTGCATGTCAAATATCAAGTACCTAGGACTACTGGTATAGGCTGTACAAACTGCTTGCTAGAAACTTAAAGTGATCTTTCATGCGTGACTAAGGGGACAGGGCCACCATCTGGGCATGGAATTGGTGTGTACTCCCCAAGACACAACTGCATGTCAAATATCAAGTGCCTAAGACTACTGGTATAGGCTGTACAAACTGCTTGCTAAAAACTTAGTGATTGTTCATGAATGACTAAGGGGCCAGGGCCACCATCTGTGCGTTGAATCGGTATGTACCCCCCAAGACTCAACTGCATGTCAAATATCAAGTGCCTAGGACTACTGGTACAGGCTGTACAAACTGCTAGCTAAAAACTTAGTGATCCTTCATGTGTGACTAAGGGGCCAGGGTTACCATCTGGGCGTGGAATCGGAATGTACTCCCCAAGACGCAACTGCATGTCAAATATCAAGTGCCTAGGACTACTGGTATAGGCTGTACAAACTGCTTGCTAAAAACTTAAAGTGATCATTCTTGCGTAACTAAGGGTCCAGGACCACCATCTGGGCGTGCAATCGGTATGTACTCCCAAAGACGCAACTGTATATTAAATATCAAGTGCCTAGGACTACTGGTATAGGCTGTACAAACTACTTGCTAAAAACTTAAAGTGAATGTTCATGCATGACTAAGGGGCCAGGGCCACCATCGAGGCATGGAATCGGTATGTACTCCCCAAAATGCAACTGCATATCAAATATCAAGTGCCTAGGACTACTGGTATAGGCTGCACAAACTACTTGCTAAAAACTTGAAGTGATCGTTCATGCGTGACTAAGGGGCCAGGGCCACCATCTGTGCGTGGAATCTGTATGTATTCCCCAAGACGCAACTGCATGTCAAATATCAAGTGCCTAGGACTACTGGTATAGGCTGTACAAACTACTTGCTTAAAACTTAAAGTGATCATAGGGGCCAGGGCCACCATCTGGGCGTGGAATCGGTATGTACTCCCCAAAACACAACTGCATGTCAAATATCAAGTGCCAGGGCCATAATCTAATAAGGGATTTGAGTTGTATCCATAATAATGCATTTTCACATCAAATACTATGGAGTCCAACCTACAACTAACATAAGCTTGTTAATTCACAATAGTTTGCAATTGTTGACGCTACTGCCGCTGCTGGAAACATTATCCTTAAGTCTGGATCCCATCTTTTTCGCGGGCGAGATAAAAATTAAAGCAGTTCTTTCCATCCTGGTAACTAACAATACATCCAAGTTTCATTTTAATTAGCCATAAACTTTTAATTGATGTGTGCACAACAATAGTTCTTTTAGGTAGATTGACACAAATGCACAGCACATTTGATTTTTGCTTATTGTTGAATACAGTCGGATGCAGAATTGGCTTGATTTTCATGCCTGAATGTTCTTCTCTCAGCCTATTCGTTGAGATGTCAGCATTGATTCTAATATCAAACATTAAATTTTAGGAAATTTGCAGTGAATTAGTTCCATTTACCCATAAATCATTTTATTGCATAAACTACATGAAATATTTTTCTTAATCATATGGTGACCTACAGATTTTTTCAGGTCAACTGAGAACTAGAATGTATCTCTCTTTAAATAAATAAAAAAAAATAAGAAAAATCTGTCGTTTCACATGACAGCTAAACAATAAGCGTGCGGTCATTTTTCCCTGTATATTCCTTGTAAATGTTGCTGAAAAACAGCAGTTTTGACCTGTTCTTCAAAGCCTGATAAATATTGAAAAAGATGGTCTGTGATATATCATTTTCATTTTATTTTTTGACCATATTAGTAAAAGACTAAAAAAATTCTTCAAATAAGTAGAATCTGTCTATAAAAAAAAATTTCTTCAAATAAGTAAAATCTGTGAGTATTATTAGGCTCTATCTACAATCCTATCTGGTATGCTGTTCCTTTTGCTCATTAATGAATTTATGTGTCCACAGATAATGTGGTCTGCTACTTACTGCTGTAAGTTTCCGTGACATTATCTTCCTTCGTTGGTCGATCAGTTCCTGCATCATGTCCTGAACTTGGTGAAGCTCCGGTCTTCTTTCCTACAAAATCATCCAAAGTACCATAAACATTTATTTTGTCGTTATTTTATTATAGATCACAGAAATGTTTGTACAGGTCAACAGATCTCAACACTGAAAACCAATTCTCTAAGCAAACATATACAAAATGTTGTCTTCAAACTCAGCGAGACATTTTTTTGGTTATTTAATTTTGTGAAAAGCAAACTTTGTACATTACACATATTTTAATCAACTACTGAACTGGAATTACTTTTAATAGACACCATTAAACACTTCAAGCAATAAGAAATTTGAGTCTGTCAAGCCATGATTCTAAATCACTATAACCTTAGACCTCTGTACATCAAGTAACAATATGGTTGAAGTATAAAAACCTATAGAATTTATAATAAGTGTTTCTAGATCAGCCTCATTACCACATAAATCTGTTTCCATATTGTATGCCATTCTCTCAGCACTGTTGTAATTTCTTGAATCAATGGTAGCTCCTGTGCAGAAATTCTACCAGACAGATCCAGTGACCTAAAATAGATTAAAGATTCATGTACCACAGAAAGTACTGTATAGTTATCCAAAGAAATATTGTGTTTGTTGTTGGAATAAGGAAGTTTTACAGTGGAACATTTGGTCGCTGGAACTGTTATAATGAAACATAAAGCAGGACCCTTTTCTATAAATATATTTTTGAACCTGTGTAGTACAATGAAACCTGTCTTCACAAAACATACCTGTGTAGTTCAGTGAACCTGTCTATATTCAACCCTGACTAAATTGGACACCTGTATAAACTGAACTCTGACTAAACTGGACTCTTGCTTAAACTTTATTCTGGCAAAACTGAACACTGACTAAACTGGAAATCAGTTTTAAAAAACATACAAAAGGACCCCTTTGTATCAATATCTTTATATTCTGATCCTGTGCAGTATAGTGAACTTGTCTTCATTGAAACCCGACTAAACTAGACACATGTATAAACATACCCTGGCTAAATTGGACAACTGTTTTAAATAAACATACAGCAGGACACCTTTCTTCAAATGTCAATATATTTTAAATATGTGTGGTAAAATGATACATACCTGTCTAAATTGATTCCTGTCAAAACTGAGGCCTGACTAAACTGGAAACCTGTCTAAACCAAACCGTGACTAAACTGGAAACCTGTCTAAACTATACCCTGACTAAACTGGAAATCTGTCTAAACTGGAAACCTGTCTAAACTGAACCCTGATTAAACTGGAAACCTGTCTAAACTGAACCCTGACTAAACAGAAATCCTGTCCAAACGGAACCCTGACTAAACTGGAAAACCCTAACTAAGCTTTAAACCTGTCGAAATTGAACCCCAACTAAACTGGAAACCTGTCTAAACTGAACCCTGACTTAACTGGAAACCTGTCTAAACTGAACCCTGACTGAACTTGAAACCTGTCTAAACTGAACCCCGACTAAACTGAAAACCTGTCTAAACTGAACCCTGACTAAACTGGAAATCTATCTAAATTGAACTAAACTGGAAACCTGTCTATACTAAACTCTGACTAATTTGGAAACCTGTTTTAACTGAACCCTGACTTAACATTGAAACCTGTCTAAACTGAACCCTGACTAAACTACATTTTGTAGAAATTTGTATGAGCTGAACCCTGACTCAGGTGAAACCTTTCTTAACCAAACATACAATAAGACCACTTTGTATAAATAACCTGTAAACTAGTTTCATGAAACTGTACTTCAGTGAACATGTCTATACTAAACGCAGACAAAACTGGAGATCTCAACCTGGAGACTCAACCTAATTAAACTGGTAACCTGTCCAACTTAACTGACAAAATTTGAAACCTGTCTTACATCAACCCTGATTTAAATGAAAATTGTCTAAATCCAATCCTGTCCCTTAATATATGTGAAACCTGATTCAAGGTAAAACCTGTCTGATCAGGTGACCTTTGTTTTAATTCTGAGTCTGCAATCTAAACCATGTAAGGCCAACATTAAAAATATTTTTGTTTCCCCTCCCCGACTGGTTTGTTCAGGTAGGTAGGTAGGAAAATTATTTTATTTTTTCTTCAGATAAAAAATTTACTTCAAATTTCAAATATATCTTCTAATAATGCCTGTTTTACATGACAAACTCTTTTTGACTATAGACCAAAAAAAAAAAAAAAAAAATTGAAAA
>MJUU01064822.1:101321-111867 GCA_002080025.1 Modiolus philippinarum
ATTTGGCCAGAATAGTCGTTAGGTGGTTCCCTTTCAAAAATGAGTCTGGCAAGTCTGCACATCATCTAAGATGGCCACCAGCGGGGAACTTAGTTTAACATTTGACCCTATGGGGAAACATATTCCAAGATCTTCTCTTCTGAAAGTACTTGGCCAATTGGAATCACACTTGGTCACAATGGACCTTAGTTTGTCCCTTTCTTAAAATGTGTCTGGCTTGTCTGAACAGATTCAAGATTGGCATTCAACATTGGTATTATTATTTTTGACTGTATTTGTCAGCAATGGCCCAGGTGAGCGATACAGGCTCTTGAGAGCCTCTTGTTAGCTTTGGGAAATTGGGATGGGCCTTTTTTAAGGCAGAGAATTCAGGATGAAAATGCCATCAGGAGAAGGGAAAGGGGTGTTTTTAGACCCTGGAAATCAAGATTTTATGGTGAATTTTATCAGGATTGGTAAAAATTGGTTTCTTAAATACAATCATCCAGGATCGGGACGTTTCGCAGAAAATGTCAGGGATTTCGGGATTTGCTCATTTCAGGAAATCGGAATGAGACCCCCTTTCGACCCCCCCTCTATACTGGTTAAATAGGCCATAATAAAAAAATATCCTAGATTCTCATCCCCCACAAATTAACATCAGACAACATGAAGCATTTCTCAGAGTTATACTGGTAAAGTAGGTCATAATAAAAATATCCTAGATTCTTATCCCTTCCCAACCCAATTTCTTTCAGTCCCTTTTAATAATTTTTAGTATGATTTTTTTTTCATTTTTGATCATTTTCTTTGAAATTACAGTATTTTTCACCTTAAATGATAAAAAATGAAAAAGAATACAAATCACCTGTCCATGTTGATTTTTGTCCCCGCCACAATGCAGAGCCGGGAGATAGAAATGCCGGGTGTCTGTGGGTCTGTCCGTCACACTTTCTTGTAAGCGCTCTCATGCATACAAATTATAACAGATTTTCATGAAATTTATACCAAATGTTTATATTACTAATACCTTGGTCAAGTTCGAAAATCAGCCTTGGTCGATACTTTTTGAAGGAGTTATGGGACTTTGACCGAAATCATGACTCTATTTTATCCAAAAATTGACCTTGTAAGCGCTCTCATGCCTACAAATTTTGACGGATTTTCATGAAATTTATACCAAATGTTTATACTGTTATTACCTTGGTTAAGTTCGAAAATCAGCCTTGGTCGATATTTTTTGACAGAGTTATGGGACTTTGACGAAAATAACGACACGTTTTTAGCTAAAAATTAACCTTGTAAGCGCTCTCATGGCTACAAATTTTGATGTATTCTCATGAAATTTATATCAAGTGTTTCTACCATTAATACCTTGTTTAACTCAGAAAATCAGCCTTGGTCGATATTTTTTTACGGAGTTATGGGACTGACGAAAAACGACACTGTTTTAGCCAAAATTTCACCTTGTAAGCACTCTCATGTCTACAATTTTTAACAGATTTTCATGAAATTTATACCAAATGTTTATATCACTAATACCTTGGTCGAGTTTGAAGATCAGTTTCGGTCAAGACTTTTTGTCGGAGTTATTGGACTTTGACCAAAATAACAACAACGGTTTAGCCAAAAATTGACCTTGTAAGTGCTCTCATGCCCACAAATTTTGACGGATTCTCATGAAATTTATAGCAAATTGTTATACCACTAATACCTTGGTCAAATATGAAAATCAGCATCGGTCGATATTTTTTGACGGAGTTATGGGACTTTGTCGAAAATAATGACTACATTTTATCCAAAAATTTACCTTGTAAGCGTTCTCATGGCAACAAATTTTGACAGATTTTCATGAAAATTATACCAATGTTAATTCGACTCATACCTTGGTCAAGGTGGAACATCTGCCGTGGTCGATCCTTTTTGTATCCACACATATTTCATTTTTGAACTGCCCTGAATGTTTGAAAATATTTCAATTTCATATAAAGTATACTAGTATATTGTATGAGCGGCGGGTGACCCAGGAATTCTATTCTTGTTTTTTTAAATTGACTGATAGGATACTAAGGATAATTTTTATAATGGCTTAAGTTTCAAGTGAGCAAACAGTTATTATGGTTAGAATCTGTTGTATCCGATAATCTAAATGTTTTGCACAAAGAAAAGCATCTTTCTCCATTCAGACATATTATATTGCAGCTTCATAACAGAAACTATTGGTTTATATAAAACCAAAACTGTTAAAATTAATAAATATCTTAATTGATAAAAAAAATGATTTATCAACCTACAGGTTTATGTCAAAGTTAAACGAATAGATATTCAATAAACAGTATACTTAATCAGATGTACCTTACCCTTATGTAACAACCTTTAGTTTGCGACACTTCCAAGTTATATGTATCATTCACTGGATGTAGTAGATAAAGCCCACTTTATATAGAGTCACTACTCTTTGCTCAACACTGTACAAAAGTAGAGGGTATAAAATCTAAAAGTTTGAATTTATTTTGATACAGAATGATGTTATCAGCTGTGCTCACCAGGTGGAGTCACTAGAAAAACAGTTAGCCACTAGAATGGAGCAGTTACAAGCTACAGTACAATCTAAAACAGCAGTGCCAACAGCACAAGTATATGTAAGTAAATCAATGGAACAAACTACAGTACAATCTAAAACAGCAGTGCCAACAGCCAGGTATATGTAAGTATAGAAATGGAGCAAACTAAAGTACAATCTAAAACAGCAGTGCCAACAGCACAAGTATATGTAAGTATAGCAATGGATGGAACAAATTACATTACAATCTAAAACAGCAGTGCCAACAGCACAAGTATATGTAAGTATAGCAATGGAACAAATTACAGTACAATTTAAAACGTCAGTGCCATCAGCCAGATGTATGTAAGTATAGCAATGGAGCAAGCTACAGTACAGTCTAAAACAACAGTGCCAACAGCACAAGTATATGTAAGTATAGCAATGGAACAAATTACAGTACAATCTAAGCAGTGCCAACTACACAGGTATATGTAAGTATAGCAATGGAACAAATTACAGTACAATCTAAAACAGCAGTGCCAACAGCACAAGTATTTTTAAGTATAGGAATGGAACAAACTACAGTACCATCTAAAACAGCAGTGCCAACAGCACAAGTATACGTAAGTATAACAATGGAACAAACTACAGTACAATCTAAATAGCAGTGCCAACAGCACAAGTATATGTAAGTATAGCAATGGAACAAATTACAGTACAATCTAAAACAGTAGTGCCAATATCACAAGTATATTTAAGTATAGCAATGGAACAAATTACAGTACAATCTAAAACAGTAGTGCCAATATCACAAGTATACGTAAGTATAACAATGGAACAAGTAACTGTACAATCTAAAAAAGCAGGACTAGCTTTATAAGTACAAGTGTATGTAAGATTAGCAATGGAACAAGCTACAGTACAATCAAAAACAGCAGTGCCAACAGCACAAGTATATATAAGTATGGCAATGGAACAAGCAACAGTACAATTTAAAACAGCAGTGCCAACAGCCAGGTATATGTAAGTATAGCAATGGAGCAAACTTAAGTACAATCTAAAACAGCAGTGCCAACAGCACAAGTATTACTGTTTATGGTTGTATATAAAAGGCAATGTAGCATCAAACACACCCCCTTTCTTAACTTAAAACCTGGAGAAAAAGTTAGTTTGTATATTTAAAACGCAGGATAGAAGGTAAGTTTTCATGGCACAATTTTCAATAATTTTGGTATTATTTTCATCTTACTTTCTTGTCTTCACGTAATTCAAAACATTTATTGAGATAAATCTGTCAAAAAACATAGTATTTGTCCTTATTTTGCTGAAAAAGGTGTCCAGCTTGATAACAGGAAGTGCTACATTGGTAAATAAACATGAGGCTTTCACAGTGACCTGATAATTTCGTGATGATGTCCAGTTTGATGATACTGAGTTTATCAGTCTCTGTTGATCAAAGGAAATTCATACAAAGTACCAATAATATAGATTACACAGTCTGCAAGTGACCTAATATGGTATATACATGGTCAGTTAATTTCAAATTGGGCGTGAGACAAGCTCGAGGCCATTATGCAATTTACTGACCATGTATATACCATATTAGGTCACTTACATGCTGTGTAATGTTTATATCCTGCCGAAAGTCCAGTACATTGTCAAAAATCATGTTAAAAATGTAACGACATTTATACAGTGACTCAATCTAATGGCGGTCACTGACCGTATACAAGTCAGTCATCCAAAATGGAATATATATTCAGCATGTGACGTCTTTTGATCAGTCAACATTTCAGGAATTTACTAGAGGCAGGATATTAAGAATCAATTACACAATGTTTTTCAAAATACAATAAGTAAGAGGACAGCAGAGAGTATCATAATCTTCTTTTTATTTCTAGCCTCAGTTTATTCACCTGTCTCAGTTATGGAGTGGTTTCCAAGATGAGATGGTATTACTAAGTGTACTCAGCAATATTCTGGCCAGTTTGGAACCTTTTACTCGGGTGAGTTACAGTAAATGAACTGTCAATACACAGCATATTAAAGTAAAAATAGATAATATTATTGCAAGGAGCTCTATGTAAATGATAATATGTATACGATAAGATCAACTGCAAAGGAAGATTTGCATATTTCCAAATGATAACAGTGATGATTAACATCGTTTTAAAGCTTTATAAAGGTTATATCGCTGTTAGCATTGTGAAAATTCCAGCTTTCAAAATTCAGATATTTATCGTCTTTTATTTCTCATTTCTATACAATAGTCTATTAGGTTTTGCGTCAAATTCTCCCAAGGTTGCTCGGGAAATGAGGTTCATTCATTTTTTACAAAATGGGGAATGTTTTGTATTTTTTTTTATGACTTCACAATATTTTTTGTCGGCTAATGTTATTAGATTTAGAAATTTTTTCATTGAACCATGTTAGAAACAAGTCTAGATAAAGTCGGTATTTTCATTGCAGAACCTCTCTTGTGTACATTTGTCTTCCAGTTCCTAGGCACTTTTATGACGTCACAATGTAAACAAAATTGTGGCTCTGCTGAAGTTATCAGCGACCCAATTTCTGCATTTTTCGAACATCTCGTTTTTAGTTTTGTGTATTGGTGATGGTAATTTGTTTACAAAATTGAAAATGGAAAATATAACAGATTCTTCATCCAAATAAGATATATTTCTTGCAAAAGGGATAAGGATATTGCTTGTTAAACATTGGGAGAATTGCCTTGATAACTCCAGGTCAACCTCTTGATAAGTTCGGGTCAACTGGATATAGCTTTTGTGGAAGGGCACTGCAGGCTGAGATAGGCGGAGGGAAAGACCATAAACATTTCTACCTTTGCAGCTGACCTTACCATCCATTTATGATGTGAAAAATACACAGCTTTCTATGAAGATTTGACAAAAACTACAGATCATGACCTGTAAATTATTTATAACCTTATATTGATATCAAATCAGCTGTAATGTGAAATAAGACAGGATATAAAATTTGGGCTAAGTTATACATCTATGGTGTGTATATGTGTAATAAGCTAATCTTGCTTGTTGAAATTATATTACATCTCTGATTCTGAACACAAGACATGCAAACAGGTATTTTAAGATATGTCTTTGAGAAAAATAATACAAAAGACACCGCTAGGCCAACAAATACCTCAGTACCTGTACTAGATTTTAAGCAGGTAATCCAGCCTTTAATATAAGGGGGTTTTCTGATGGGGTTTCAGAAAAAGGGGGATTCCAGTTGACTTTTAATGTCATTTTTGTCTCGCTCGCAACGAAAAATCGCAGAGGCGAGACTTAGGCTGCAGCAGCGTCAACAATTGCAAACTATTGTGAATTAACAAGCTTATGTTAGTTGTAGGTCCATAGCATTTGATGTGCAGTTGCATCTCAAATCCCTACTCAGTTCATGGCCCTGACCCCTTAGTCATGCATGAATGATTATTTTAAGTTTTTAAGCATGCATTTTGTACAGCCTGTACCAGTAGTCCTAACCATTTGATTTTGGACTGAAGTTGCATCTTGATGAGTACATACTGATTTCACGCCCAAATGGTGGCCCTGGCTCCTTAGTCACGCATGAACGATCACTTTAAGTTTTTAGCAAGCAGTTTGTACAGCCTGTACCAGTAGTCCTAGCCACTTGATATTTGACATGCAATTGCGTCTTGAGGAGTGCATACCAATTCGAAGCCCAAATGGTGGCCCTGGCCCCTTAGTGATGCATGAGCATCTCTTTAAGTTTTTAGCAAGCAGTTTGTACAACCTGTACAAGTAGTACTAAACAATTGATATTGGACATGCAAATGCATCTTGTGGAGTACACACCTATTACATGCACAAATGGTGGCCCTGACCTCTTAGTCACGCATGAACGATACTTTAAGTCTTTAGCAAGCATTCTACAGCCTGTACCAGTAGTCCTAGCCTCTTGATATTTGACATGCAGTTGCGTCATGAGGGGTATACACCGATTTCATACCAAAATGGTGGCCCTGACCCTTAGTCATGCATGAAGGATCACTTTAAGTTTTTAGCAAGCAGTATGTACAGCCTGTATCAGTAGTCCTAGCCACATGATATTGGACATGAAGTTGCATCTTGATGAGTACATACCTATTTCACGCCCAAATGGTGGCCCTGGCCCCTTAGTCACGCATAAACGATCACTTAAAGTTTTTAACAAGCAGTTTGTACAGCCTGTACCAGTAGTCCTAGCCACTTTATATTTGACATGCAATTGCATCTTGAGGAGTACCGGTACATATCAATTCCACACCCAAATGGTGGCACTGGGCCATAATTCACACATGAACGATTACTTAAAGTTTTTAGCAAGCAGTTTGAACAGCCTAAACCAGTAGTCGTAGCCACTTGATATTGGACATGTAGTTGCGACTTGAGGAGTACACACCGATTTCTCACCCAAATGGTGGCCCTGGCCCCATAGTCATGCATGAACAATCACCTTTAGTTTTTAGCAAGCAGTTTGTACAGCCTGTACCAGTTGTCCTAGCCACTTGAAATTTGACATGCAGTTGCGTCTTGAGGAGTACATATCGATTCCACGCTAAGAGGGTGGCCCTTGACCCTTAGTCATGCATGAAAGATCACTTTAAATTTTTAGCAAGCAGTTTGTACAGCCTGTACCAGTAGTCACAGCCACTTGATATTGGGCATGCAGTTGCATCTTGAGAAGTACATACCGATTTAACAGCCAAATGTTGGCCCTGGCCCCTTAGTCACACATGAACGATCACTTTTTGTTATTGGCTAGCAGTTTGTACAGCCTGTATCAGTAGTCCTAGCCACCTGATATTTGACATGCAGTTGTGTCTTGAGGAGTACATACAGATTCCATGCTCAGATGGTGGCCCTGGCCCCTTAGTCATGCATGAGTGATTACATAATTTTTTTCAAGGAAATTTAAAACAATTGTATTTTTATGTCTGCTGCAGTAGTCATCAATGTGCAAATTCAGCGATGCAAGTGGCAGGTGAGACATATCCTGTGTCCACAGTTTATTCAGAAAAAGAGCATGTAATTCAATGAACCCCCTTGCACATTTTTCAGAAAATGATTTGCAGGTTTTAAATGGAGTAGTGGAATAAAATATTTATTCCCCATGCATGACAGCAATATGAAGATTTGTTTTAAATACCCTCTAGAAAAAATAAAGAAAATGTTTCATGTTTTATTTCAATTTTAATAGTGGACAATATTTTTTATATTTCATCTTTATATGATGGCATCACTGGTATTGACATAATGATATTTTATAGAGAATTAAATACAACATGTCTATGTCATCATTGAAGGGCTTCTTTCCACAAACAAAAGCAAAACTCATTATTATTACCGAGATGATTTGTTTATACCTATTTATTTTGCTCATTGAACAGACACAAGCAAAACACACTTATGAAGTGTTTTCTGTAATACAATAATAAACATGTGTGTGCATATTTGGTATAAAAAATATTTTATGTGATAATACAACAAAAGGAAATTCAGTAAATGATGTGTGTGATTTGCCAGTATAAATGAACATAATGAGGTATCTTTTAAACTTTTGATAAATTTGAAGACATACTTGAGTATATGTTCATTTTGCTCATTTGAAAATTGAGAATATCTGTAATTCAAAAAATGATGGTTTTTCTTGGTTCAGTTAAAAAGAAGTTACATAACTTTAGAATGCATTATTTTTCAATGAACAAATAAAGGGATATGGATTAAATGTAGATGTGACAAAATCCCTATAATACATGGTTAAATGTAGATGTGACAAAATCCCTATAATACATGGTTAAATGAAACAATGCTTTCATTGTGTTTCTCCATCTTGAAGTCACCACGAAATCTTCAACAAAGAGCAAACACTCCTACCTCATCTATAGTCATTTTAACTCGGCCCCTAGCACTGGTTTCAGCGGAATTCACTTGCTAAATGCTGAACAACTCTATACATCCATGTATCCTTTTTATCATGGATGCGAGGTCATCAACAAGCATACCATACAGTACTCTTACAAACACTGTCATCTGTTGAATTAATATATTAATTCCTTGAAATTATATCATATTTTACAGGGTCACAGAGAATTATTTACAGATGAAATTTTAACTCCATTTATGGAGGGAGCATCAGTGAAAACTGATGAACAAAGAATACAAGAAGTATGTTAGAATTAAACATTTAGATCCTTGCTTAAGGGTGGGTATGAGAGGGTCTGATGCCAGGATGCTGAAGAAGTATGTTAAAATTAAACATTTAGATTGTTGCTTGAGGGACTCAGGATGCTGAGAAAACAAGTTTAAATCCTTTATTCCTAATAAAATAAATCTGTCAATCCAAACAATGCAGATCCCAAATCCCAGTAACTTTACAGTCGGGTAAATCCTGGATTACAATGAATGTTGTTGAATTCAACAATACTGAATGTTTTTCAAAAGTAGGCATAAAATAATAACCAAAACCCAAATTTTTTACATTGATTTTTCAATACATTTTCTTAAAACTTTATCAGTGGTTGCAAAGTATTGGACAAAGGAAAAAAAAAATTCCCATTACTCTGCATGTTAAATGAAGTTATTCAGGATTTTTCCATTTTTTTTTCCTGAATGAGAAAATACAGCATTATTTGCCTATACTTTTAGGAACAGAGGTATGGCTAAGATTATCAAAACACTCCCATTCATACATGTATTCAATAATTTGGACAACCATACCCAATCATACATTTCTGTTGAAAATCCCTAACCAATCATGTATATGAGTATTTTGCTGCTTTTGCAAAAAAGTGCACACTGGACACTGTTATTTTTTATATAACTTATATTTAATTTGATTTTTTCTAATTTAATCTCAATAATTAAGAATAAATGTAATACCAACATGAATTTATTAATAACATGCCCTTTGATAGAACAGACTGATGAAAATTGCCCCCTTTGTTATTGATGTAATTAACTTGTAAAAAAAAGTCGTCCATTCCATTGGTATATCTGTGTATACTGAAATAGAGGAAGAGAACCTCCCAGGGAAAAATAAAACTAAAAAGATAATTCAGTTTACATAATATTTAAAAAAAAAAAGTAAATAAAATTTATTTAAAAATCAAGAACATAATTATCTAGGTAGAGTGATTAATAATTTTTAATATATGTGCAGTTTTAGTATGGTGATTTTTGTTTATTTTTTCTTTACTATCAAGAGGTGCCATTAAAGGGAGACAATTTTATGATTTTTTTTTTTCAGACAAAAGGAGAAAAAATAAATCCCAATGATTTTAAAGACCTGGACTGGCTGTTTCCAGATACTACCAAACATTTTAATAAATTACCACTGCAGTATAGGGTAAATATATAACATTATTGTTAAATAGTAACCACAGCAGTATAGGGTAAGAATATTACAACAATGTCAAAAAGTGACCACAGCAGTAAATTAATTTTCAAATTTTGTAAAGTCTCGTTTTGACACAATGATAAAGATTAAACTTAAATAGGTTAATTTTATTTATATTTATACAAAGAAAGTAATATAATGCTCTTGAAGGAGCAGTGCATAGAAAAATCATCCCCTTTTACTACAACTGAAAGCAGAATTTCCTAAAACTTTATAGTTAATATTTGTAGATATTTATATTAACAGGAAAAGTCGCGGAAAGCAAGACATAGGCGTGCAAAGCATGACGATGGCAACGGCGATAACTTTTTAGGTCGCCTTAACGAAGTTGAGGGGGACTATTGGAGTACCCCGGCATCCTCGTCCACGTCCAAATCTTCGTCCGCATCCAAATCTTCGTCCGCGTCCGCATTTTGGTATATATCTTAGTAACTATGCAGTGTAGGGTCATCAAACTTTGCATGCAGGTGCATCTTAGGTTAACTCACAGCCTCCAAGAAAATAAGGTCTCTCTGATCTATATTTTCCGCTTGAGTGGCTTGCATTCAAATTTACATTTTAGTTCATATCTCAGTTACTATACATAGTACAATAATCTAA
>MJUU01064822.1:122391-134055 GCA_002080025.1 Modiolus philippinarum
TTTTTTTTTGGTTTAGTACGGGTTTCAGTAGTATTTCATGACGGTCAATTTTAGTAGTGGAGGAAGCCGGAGTACCCGCAGAGAACCGCCGACCTAGGGCTATTTAAGTAATTTGCACCTTGCCGAACTCTATGAAAAGTGTTTAACGTGCTATGGGTCGTTCCTTGAGACCATGGTGTAAGAGCCAAAAATTCGATCCATGAAATATTTAACTTCGACCGGGAATCGAAGCACATACCCTCTGTTGCGCAATTCAACGCTGGTTTATGAGATAAAGGTGTCGCAATTTTACAAATTATATCAGTTATAGGACTCTATGACGAATAATTTGTATATTTGATGGATAGTCAGCGGTTCGTACAATAACACAAGAATATTGCCAATTCTTTTCATATGTCTACAAAAGTAAACGATGTTTAATAATTGTTATACGTGTTTTTTATTTGTTTGTCGTTTTATGACAATAAAGAATTTGAATTTGAATTTTTTAATGTTCCATCTTATTAAGATATAAATTATATTTTTTTGTAATTTGATTACTTTTTTTTTTATTTCAAAATTACTCTAACTCATCACCAACGTAGTTAGTGAATGTCACTCTGTTGATCTTCCACACGGTGCGACGTCATAGACGTCTTACAGAACAATGACAATGCGCTGCGTTGTGCGTATAAACAATAGTTGGTTTGGTCTTTAAGGTTAATGAGGACAGCTGTCACATGATCACACAAGAAAAATGGCGGGAAAAAATTTAAAATGTTCAGAATGGAATGAAATTTGACAGGAAGGCTACTTAGCCTGTGTAGAAAAGAGTTTGAGTGTTAAAAATATCAAAATGGCGACCGTTGCCATGGAAACAAAAAATGGCGGGAAACTTTCAAATTGCACCAAATTGATTGAAATTTGACAGGAAGGTTACTTAGCATGTGTAGAAACAGGTTTTGGTAATAAAAATATCAAAATGGCAACCGTTGCCATGGAAACAGAAAAATGTCGGGAAAAAATTCAAATTGCTCCAAATGAGATGAAAAAGGGAGTTGATCTTGAAATAAGGTGTGAAAAGGGGAAAATAATCATACAATGACACACTTAAGTGATAAACAGAGAGAAGTCACTGCAAAAATTAAATAAAATAGAGAGATAGTTTAAAACAAATAAATAATACACACAAAAGAATAAGAAAAAAGGGAAATAAAGATAGAATAAAAACACGAAGATTATGGAAAGAGGGAAATAACCCTTAAACAACATAAGCTATCTCCCATTCCAAAAAATTGATGCAGATGTGACAGAAATACTTCTAGAAAGAGCCACTTCTGATTTTTGTTTTATAAAGATGACGACCCGAGAAGATTGGAACAAGAAAATATGAGAAATATCAACTACTTCATAATGTCAACGCAATCCAAAATATACCTATAAACAGTATATTAGGCCATTCCCGATCAAAATGGAGGCCAACAGGAAATACACGTTACTTCCGGTCCAGCATGCATGCTCCCTTAACTCTTTAGAACTCCTGCGGGGTCACGTGTCGAATTATGTCACAAAATAAGAATTTGTAAATGACGAATTTTTGCATTTATGCTTACAGTAGACAAGAAAGTATCCACTTCAAGTTCGGCATGTGCAACCTACAACTTCCTGTTCTGGTCCAATGAAGACCTTATACAGTGACATGACTATAGTTGTTTGTTTTTGGTGCTACAAGCACAGCCAGTGACATCACTTCCGGTTTTTGTACTAGTGACGGCAAATTTTTTAGGGGAGGAGGGCAATGTTGTCAACTTAGAATGCTTGTAGGTCTCTTAAAAGCCTGGTTTGCTATATTGATTTTTTAATATATTATTGTTGTGATTTCAAAAAATATATTCAATGAAAAAAATCAAATTTTAAATGACACAATTTTTTATTGTGGCAAGAAATATGGTCAGGCGAGGGCCAAAAAGCGTAAAAAAATTGCAAGTTAAGGGAGTATTGTGGTAATTTTGAAGCTATAAGGTGGCAAGATCGAAGTCTATTCTATGTTATCACATATACAATAGACACAGCTTATACCACTGATGTTCATTTTTCTCCTACTAACAACATGGACATAACAGTCTGTCCTAATATATTGTTGTTGCAAATACCCATGAATACCAAGGGGCAGGTAACTCTTGCCCTATATATCTCGAGAAAAAGCCTGGTAAGGCCACACCAATTTAATTTCTTGTTCTTCGGACTTTTTGGCATAAAAAATTGGGGCGAGCGAGCGATAAGAAAATTTTTTTTATTTTTATTTTAAATATTGATTATTTAGAGGCGAGTACCAAAATACAGGGGCGAGCGAGTACTTTATTATTTTTTTTTAAATTTATTTTTTTTTTTGGAAAACATATAAAATATTTATTTGATTAAGTTGGTGTTATCTCATATTAACTCTTAAATGGTGCCATTAATCTCAGATACATTTGTAGTGTAAGAAGAACACATAAATGCATTTTGTCTTGATTATATTCTCACCAATATATCTGGAATGTTTATTTGTTTTTATTCTCATCAATATATTTGGAATATTTATCATGTTTATTTTCGTTTCAATCTCTCAATTTAATTTTGGTTATAATTGAATAAAATGTTCTGTGCCATTTTGATTATTCATACACATGTTTTGTAACTCAGAAGAACAATCATGACCTCAAATTATCGCAAATTAAAATATAGCAAGATCAACTCAAGCAAGAAGTTGCTTCTTTATTTATATTAGTTAGACTGCATTCTCACATGATCATTACCATAGTACTTATTGAAAAATGAAAATACTTTAGCCCTAGTCAATTTCAGTACTCATTTTGACAAACTATACATTCTTTTGTATCCTTTAGCCCAGATAAAATGAAAACATTTGGAAGACAGACAAAAAATATATACTGTTTAGAGGCCTAGCACGTAACAGAATCAGAAATTTATAAAGTGCACAAAAAACTAAGCTTATTTAAAGGTGACACCAAAAACTAACTAAGTGTATAGTCACTGCACGCGGGTATGGATATTCCAATATTATGAGTTATGTCGATTTGCCAGCACCTTAGTACTGGCCAGCTTACTAGAATATAGATAACTTCAAAGACTACAGTCTACCATGTAGAGACATTAATCAAGTTTGTAATACATTCTTTAATTGCTGCAAGGATTGGTACAAAGCTCAAATTAAAATCTTGGTCATACTGACATAATCTGGAGAAATTTTTATATCAAATATAGACAACAAGCACAGTGAGGATTACAGTGCAAACACTACCTACATGTAACTCGCATATACATGTATGCAAAACAAGTCAGATAATGAAAGTACCTAGCCCTGTTTAATAGCGCAAAACAGACAGCACCATGCACCAACTTACATGTGTAACTCAACCTCTCTACACTCATAATTTGCCTATAACTAAGAAAACTTGAACATTATCTTGAGTCTCGTGTGAATATAGAAATAATTGTCATCACATATAATTATTACAATGTAAGGGACAGCTCGTGATCATGAGATACCCCAGATAAATCTGCTGGTCATAATCAGATCACCTGTTGTGATCAGTTTATGTGTTGATTACAACAATAAATTTTCCTGCTTCCTTTCATAAAGTTTGTCTATGAATAGGTCAAATTTATCATGAAAATAGCAATGTGTTTCGTTTTTAATTTTTAATAATTCAGTTCAACAAGGCCAAGGGTGTCATGGCAAAAAGACATAGTGGAAGATGTCATGGAACAAAGACAATGTGGAAGTTGTTAAAATAACATACCTAGTTTTTCAATATTTCAAAGCTGACAGGCAATGATTAGTACAGAAATCGTTGTTATATAAAAAAGACTAAAATGATTTACCGATTACGAACTTACCTCGCTGCACGATTGAAAAAAATTTGTTCTTTCGGCGTCAAAAATCGATGAAGCATGTTTACTACTTAAAACATAATACATTTTGAATATATCGGCATTTATCATGAAATATATTACAAAATATATCAATTAAAGGCAAGTAAACTTGTCAAATTTGTCAGCAAACGTAAACCATGTGAACAGATTTTTCTCAAACAGGACATGCAGGAAGCGAGAAACTAATTTTAAAATTCAGTCCGGACCGGAAAGGGGCGGAATGCGGGAAAAATTTATTTTCATTTTTATTTCACTTTTGAAAAAATACGTGCGGGCGGGTCCGACGAACAAGAAATTAAATTGGTGTGGCCTAAGGGGGTTTGAAAATTCCACGTAACAAACAACTACTTTAGTACTACAATATATCCAAAAACAAAGAAATTTAAATGGTAAACTATTTTCTGGGACCGGTGTCCTCATTAACCTTAAGGTGAGAGGTACGTAAATAAGCGCCTCTACCGGTAAACGTTATAAATTTGCTTTAGAATGAACGTAAAATAATTTTAATTTTCACTTTAAATTATCTTTGTTTCAAACTATATCCTACAATTTTTCTGAAAAATTGATATTATGTTGCCAAAGAAATTTCTGTTTTATTGATATAATTTTTTTATAGGGTCACCGAGTTCGTTTATGTGGTATAGATCCCAGAATAGATATTAATCTTTCAAATCATGCATAAAATCATAACTTTTATCGACGACGTCACTATTTTGACGGCGTGATTTATCGAAAAAATCCATTTTTGGCGTGCCTATTCTATGTTCAACTATTTATACCGGCAAAATTAATTCGGTGACCCTATATAAAATTTACACCATTAAAATGGGAATTGTTTAAAACATATCCTTTTTGCAGAAAAATTGTAGGATACGTTTTCATAAACGCGCAATTTAAAGACATTTCATATATTATTTTTCTATACTTTCTAAATGGATTCTATATGAAAACAACATAACTGATAGATGTTTCAATTAGTCATATTTCAAACATAAAAATACGTAAACCGATTTCATTTCACCTTGTAATTCAGCTGCATTTGATGCACTTGCATTTAAAATTTCACCGAAATCCAGAAACTTTGCTATTTACATACCTATTATCTTAATAACTGGCATATAAGCCAGTTAATAACTGTTTTTAGTCAGTGAATAACTGCTTTGATAGACAGTTAATGTTATGTTGGTTAGTTAACAATGATATGAATTTTAAATAGTTCAAAGCCATTAAAGTTTCTACTTGAAAAGTTACTGTATTTGGGAAATCCAGAACACATATTGGCACACTGAAGTAAAAAGGCAGAAAAGGGAAAATCAAGATCAAATAAAAGTAAATGTGTCCTCTTAAGTCAAAAAGCCAATTTTAACCAAACTTAGTCAAAAATAGTCCTTTGGCGGTCCCTTTTAATAAATATGTCCAGCATATCTGCAACTTGTCCAAGATGGCTGCCATCTGGAGGCTTAGTTAAATTTTGACCTTATATGAAAAAACATTCTAAGATCTTCTCTTCTATACTTTTTTGCCAAATGGAACCAAACTTTGTCACACTTGTATTTAGTTGCCCTTCTATGAATAATGTGTAGTACAAGTCCACATCAAAACCAAGATAGCTGGCAGGGCTGCAGCAGGGAACATAGTTTAACATAGGACCAGACAACAATGAGATCTACTTACATACTAGAAAATGAGATCCTTTACTATTTAGGTTATTGAGACTGTCTATGTCAGCCATGGTCCAGGTGAGTGATACAGGCTCTTACGAGGCTCTTGTGTCATTTAGAAATTTTAAGGATGTCTATTTCTACTGATAGGTTATATCTAATATCTGCAGTGTAAATTTCAAGCCAATGTATTTTAGGATGGTTATGGTCACCTTGTCCATTTTTAGCTCACCTCCCGAAGTGAGGGGGGCTTATGTGATACCCCTAGCGCCTGCGTCGGCGTCAGCATCCGCGTCCGGTTAGGAAGAATGGTTAAGGTCCATTCCTGCTTACTGACATGGTCCACATCAACCATATTGGTATGCCTGATTCATTTTAGGATGACAACTGGAATGCATGCTGCGGATGCTGTCTTTGACCTACATTTTATGCATGAGGGACTTGGTTAGGAAGAATGGTTAAAGTCCATTCCTGCTTACTGACATGGCCCACATCAACCATATTGGTTTGTATGATGCATTTTGGGATGACAACAACAATGCATGCTTCGGATGTTGTCTCTGACCTACATTTTACGCATGAGCCACTTGGTTAGGTAGAATGGTTAAAGTCCATTCCTGCTAACTGACATGGTCCACATCAACCATATTAGTATGTTTGATGCACTTTGGGATGACGCCAACAATGCATGCTTTGGATGCTGTCTGTGACCTACATTTTACGCATGAGCGACTTGGTTGGGAAGAATGGTTAAAGTCCATTCCCGCTTACTGACATGGCCTATGTCAACCATTTTAGTATGTTTGATGCACTTCGGGATGACAACAACAATGCATGTTTCGGATGCTGTCTCTGACCTACATTTTATGCATGAGCAACTTGGTTAGGTAGAATGGTTCAAGTCCATTCCTGCTAATTGACATGTCCCACATCATACTGGTATGCATGATGCATTTTGGGATGACAACAACATTGCATGCTTTGGATGCTGTCTCTGACCTACATTTTATACATGAGCGAGTTGGTTAGGTAGAATGGTTAAAGTCCATTCCTGATTACTGACATGGCCCACACCAACCATATTGGTATGTATGATGCATTTTGGGATGACAACAACAATGCATGCTTTGGATGCTGTCTATGACCTACATTTTACACATGAGCGATTTCCTTAAGTAGAATGGTTAAAGCCTATTCCCGCTTACTGACATCGCCAACATCAACTATATTGGTATGTAAGATGCATTTTTGGATGACAACAACAATGCACGCTCCAGATACTGTCTCTGATCTTCATTTTACGCATGAGGGAGTTGGTTAGGTAGAATGGTTAAAGTCCATTCCCACTTACTGACATGTCCCACACCAACCATATTGGTAATGGTATGTATGACGCATTTTGGGATAACAACAGTGCATGCTTTGGATGCTGTCTTTGACCTACATTTTATGCATGAGTGATTTGGTTAAGTAGAATAGTTAAAGTCTATTCCCGCTTACTGACATGGTTCATACCAACCATATTGGTATGTATGATGCATTTTGGGATGACAACGACAATGCATGCTTGGGATGCTGTCTATGACCTACATTTTACGCATGAGCGATTTCGTTAAGTAGAATGGTTAAAGTCTATTCCCGCTTACTGACATGGCCCACATCAACCATATTGGTATGCATGATGCATTTTTGGATGACAACAACAATGCATGCTTCGAATGCTGTCTCTGATCTACATTTTAGGCATGAGCAACTTTGTAAGGTAGAATGGTTAAAGTTCATTCCGCTTACTGACTTATCACTTAGCAACCATATTTGTATGTATGATGCAATTTTATGATGTCAACAAAAATGCATGCTTCGGATGCAGTCTGTAAACTGCAATTTATGCATGAACTGAATCTGTTAAAAAGAATGATTAAAGTCCATTCCTGTTTACTGACATGTGCAACATGTGACAATGCTGCGCAACAAGGTGAGCTTAGGAGGCTGTGGCTGCTTTCTATGTTTGACTTGTATTTTCAAGCCATGAAATTATTAGCACAAGTGAGGCTGCCTATATTTTTTGTATAATGAATCCATTGTTATTTTCAGGCCATTTATCAGCATGAGTAATTAAGGCTGCCAATATTCAATGTGTAATGTATTATCGTTATTTTCAGGCCACTTATCAGCATGAGTAATAAAAGCTGCAAATATTCAATGTGTTATGTATCATTGTTATTTTCAGGCCAATTATCAGCATTAGTAGTTAAGGGTGCCAATATTCAATGTGTAATGTATTATCGTTATTTTCAGGCCAATTATCAGCATGAGTAATTAAGGCTGCCAATATTCAGTGTGTTATGTATCATAGTTATTTTCAGGCCAATCATTGGCATGAGTAATAAAAGCATCCAATATTCAATGTGTAATGGATCATCGTTATTTTCAGGCCAATTATCAGCATGAGTAATGAAGGCTGCCAATATTTAATGTATAATGTATTATCCCTTTTCAGGCCAATTTGAGGACAAGGATTACCCACTCTGTACAGACCAACCTCAGTAATATGAGAAGAGATAATGCTATACAAGTTTGGCCTCCAAAGTATGTATATATACCGATAGTTTAATTTACCGACAACACATTGACATCTGTAAATCCATTTAAATAGAAAAGTGATACGAAGGAAGTATTATTTCCAATATTTATACCCCGGAAAATGAATTTTAGGGGGTATATAAGAATCACCCTGTCTGTCTGTTTGTAATCCATCCATTTGTCAATCTGTCTACACTTTTTGAAAGCACAACTCCTCTTGAAACCACATGATGGATTTTAATGAAACTTTACCAAAAGGAAGGACAATACATGAAAATGTGCATGAAGGAATATACTTATTGTCCAAAACCAGGAAGGGGAGATTACTCTGACTTACTTATTACTTATGTGTACACAATTACTTATGTTTACACGAAACTCCTCTTTCAGAAAGGATACGGGTGTGCAACAACAAAAGTAACAGTCACTTTCAGGGAGAATAGGGAGGACACAGGTGGGCAACCACAAAAGTAACAGCCACTTTCAGAGAGGGTACAGGGTGGGCAAACTCAAAAGTAACAGTCACTTTCAGAGAGGGTATAGGGTGGGCAACCACAAAATAACAGCCACTTTCAGAGAGGGTACAGGGTGGGCAAACTCAAAAGTAACAGTCACTTTCAGAGAGGATACGGGGTGGGCAACCACAAAGGTGGGCAACCACAAAAGTAAGTCACTATCAGATAGGGTACAGGGTGAGCAAACTCAAAAGTAACAGTCACTTTCAGACAGGATATGGGATGGGCAAACTCAAAGGTAACAGTTACTCTCAGAGAGGATATGGGACGGGCAACCACAAAAGTAACATTTACTTTCAGGGAGGATACAGTTGGGCAACCACAGAAGTAACATTTACTTTCAGAGAGGATACAGGGTGGGCAAACTAATAAGTAACAGTCACTCTCAGAGAGAATATGGGGTGGGCAACCACAAAGGTAACAGTCATTTTCAGAGAGGGTACAGGTTGGGCAAACTCAAAAGTAACAGTCACTTTCAGAGAGGATATGAGGTGGGCAACTATTAAGGTAACAGTCACTTTCAGGGAGGATAGGGTGGATACAGGTGGTCAACCAGAAAAGTAACAGTCACTTTCAGAGAGGATATGAGGTGGCAACCATTAAGGTAACAGTCACTTTCAGGGAGGATAGGTAGGATACAGGTGGTCAATCACAAAAGTAACAGTCACTTTCAGAGAGGGTACAGGGTGAGCAAACTCAAAAGTAACAGTCACTTTCAGAGAGGATATGATGTGGGCAACCATTAAGGTAACAGTCACTTTCAGAGAGGGTATGGGATTGACAAGATCAATTCAATTTCTAATTTTATGGGGTGGATTTTATGACAAAAAAGGACTGATATGGAGTAATTCTAAACAAGGAAATATCCCTATATATAAAAAGAAAATCACAACAATTAAATAAAATCCTAAATGAATCACACAAAATACAGCTTCAAGACAAAATGCACAAAGAAAGACAGTACAATATATAGGATTTTTCTTTAACTTGACAGTTTTCCTCTTTCTTTTTTCAGAGACCATTCTACACAGACAAAAACAGATTCTTATACAAATGTACCACAGCCCCAAGTTTTCTTGGCTGGTTTACGAGGAGGTGGAATGGGTGTTCCTACAGATATGACCAAAGTAGACCTTACTATAGATGTGGACCAGACGTAATCCTGTATAGTTAACATTGACCTGTGATACAAAATACATTTTGTGATATATTTAATATTTATATAAAATATAAAATACTACTTAGTTGTTTGGTTTTTGTAATGTGAGGAATCAAAGTAATTTGTGAGGGATCACTGTCTGTCTGTCTGTCATTCTTACACTATGGAACAAAATTGAAAAAAGGAAAACAATCAATCATAAATGCATGTTTTGGTTATCTTGTCTGAAATATTTGATGTTACTTTAACTAGACTGTACTGCAATGGTGGATTATAGGTTTTTTTTCAAACACTGCTCATTTTGTGAAAATATTTTATCATATCCTTAGAAATTACCATCTAGCCTTGCTCTGTTGAAGTTTGAACCTTATGCAAAAGTCCCTCTTAGAAGGTCCTTTAAAAGATTGCTCATTTTGTTCAGATCCCACAAAAAAAATGGCCACCAGCACAGAACTTAGGTTTAACATAGGACTCTATAGGGAAAATCATGCTTTCATCTTTTCCTCTGAAACCAGTCAACCAAATTCAACCAAACTTTACAGGAATGATGTATTGAAGGTCCTTTACAAAGTTTGCTCATTTCGTTCTGGTCAGACAAAAAACATGACCGCCAGCGCGGAACTTAGGTTTAACATAAGACTTTATGGGGAAAATCACATTTTCATTTTCTCTTCTGACACCACTCAACCATAGTCAAGCAAGCTTTACAGGAATAATTTACGGTAGGTCTTGTACAAAGATTGCTCATTTTGTTCCGATCCAACCAAAAACATGGCTGCCAAGGCAAAACTTAGGTTTAGCATAGGACCCTGTGGGAATAAAGGGCTACGCCGAGCACAGCATGATATGAACGCAGCATTTTGACCACTGAAATTTGAACAAGTGAAATTTAAAGTGAATAAGAGCTTAACACAGTAATTAGCTGGACACAAACTGGGAACATAAAAATTGGCCCTTTTGATTCCATAAAGTTTGGAAAAATTAGAAGTTATGCCAAATTTGTTGCTGTACTACTGAAAGCTTTCATCAAGAAGAAAGCAAGGAAACAAATTCAACAAAATTCGATAAAAAATAAAGATTTACATATTTTGAAAAATTGCAATTTTGGCCCCTGTGACCCGTCATAGCTCAGATACAGTAAGAGCAACTACAAATCTGTTGGCATATTACTGAAAGCTTATAAAAAAATGAATCCAAAGAAAAAAATCAAAATTGAAATCCGATGAAAAATAAAAATTTTAGGTAATCTGCAGCCCTGTTTGGCCCTCATAGCTCAGAAAGGAAACAAGTTAACACGTATTTTTATTAGAAATAAAATGGCTAAATGCCATTTAGATTTTCATAAGGAATCCATTGCAAGAAACTGCACCAAAATCAAACTAAAAATGATAAAATAATTTTTGTCTCGCCCACGACGAAAGTCGCGGAAAGCAAGACATAGGTGTGCAAAGTATGAGGGCGACGGCAGCGTAAACTCAAGTTATTATATAGAAGCCTTTGATGTAGGAACTTTATATTTGGTCCATAGGTAGCTTACAGCGAACCCTAACTGTCGGACCAAAAATCATGCGACCCTGACCTATATTTCTCGGTCCTGTGACCAGGTTAAGTTTTTTTGCTTAAGTCTGTTTCTCAATAACTACAAGCCATAGGTCAATGATATTTGGTATATAGCTTGGTCTTGGTTAGTACATGTCAGTCTGCCATATGGCTTTTGACCTTGACCTCAATTATAGGGTACAGTGACTAGGTTAAGTTTTTTTGCTTAAGTCTGTTTCTCAATAACTACAAGCCATAGGTCAATGATATTTGGTATATAGCTTGGTCT
>MJUU01064822.1:138994-149268 GCA_002080025.1 Modiolus philippinarum
TTATATCAAGAGGAATCCAAAGAAAAAAATCTCATTGAAATCCGATGAAAAATAAAAATTCTACATAATCTGCAAATTCGCAATTTTGGCCCCGTTCGGCCCCTCATAGCTGGGAAAGGAAACAAGTTACCAAAAATCTAATAGCTGAGTGCTATATTAATTTTTCGCAAGGAATCCATTGAAAAAAACTGCATCAAAATCGGACTTAAAATAAAAAAATTATTTTTTTTGAGATTTGCCCCTGTTGGGCCCCATTTATCTCGTGAGTGGTACATGCTACGTGAAATCCGTTGGCATACTCCAGATTGGAAATTTCCTCAGGAGCACACTGAAACAAACCCCATCAAAATCCAATAAATAATAAAGATTCTACAGTCAAATATGTGAAAACACCTCATTTAACCCTTTTTTGGCCCCTAATTCTGAAATGGGTGGGGCAAAAACCTAAAGGAAAAACCGTTTCTCGAGAATGTTCCAAGAAACATCATACTAAGATTTGAAAACAATCCATCCACTAGAACCAAAGTTATGCTGTCCACAGACACGAAAATACCTAATTTTACCCCTTTTTGGCCCCTTTTTTGCCTCTTTTTCAAAAACGGGTTGAGCAGGGAACGCGAAATTAAAACCCGAGCTTAAGCTTGTGCCAACAAACATCATACTAAAATCCGTTCACTAGAACTAAAGTTATGCTGTCCACAGACGCCGACGCCAGCGCCATACCATAATATGACCGCAAAATTTTTGCGGTCGTATAAAAACATGCTCACTTGACCATGAAATTGAGGTCCCTGACAAAAGCCATATAGCAGATTATCATTTTCTACCCAAAATCAATCCATTTACCAAATATTGTTGACCTACCATAAATAATTACTGAGAAACTGACATGATTACCAAAAAAAAAAAAATTAACATGAAAGTTTACCTCATAATTACAGCCACCATACTTTGTTCACCTATGTCTCACTTTTCATGCCTTTTATCAGGGAAAGACAAAAATGACTTATTTCATATATATTTATTTTTCAACAGCAAAAATATACAAGCAAACAAGCAATGATGATAAAACTTAACAGAGGGTGGAACAAAATTACAGTTGTAATAGAATATTACAGTACATTATAAATTACAACTGCAATGATTAACTAGAACAAAGTTGAACCAAGCTAGAGCTGTCGCCGAATGGCAGCCAGGTATACCCCCCCGCTAATTGAACCCTGAATCAATATGGCAAGTGTAAATTTAAGTGTGTGTGGACCCAATACAGTTGTGGACACACTACAAATGTTGACACAATACAAGTATGGACAAAATGATATACCGCCCCCTTTTTTTCTGAAAATATTAAAAGACAAATTATCTCCCCTTCAAAATTTCGGACAGCAACCATATTACTTCATGCACATGTTCAGGTGGTGTACCACAACTGTGTAACATTTCATCAAAATCCAAGCAGCCGTTTAAGAGAACATGCGCTGACAAGGTTTGTCAACACACCCCCCTTTTTCCAGAATATTCAAAGAAGAATTATCTCCCCTTAAAAATTTCGGGCAGCAACCATATTACTTCATGCACATCTTCAGATGGTGTACTACAACTGTGTAACATTTCATCAAAATCCAAGCATCCGTTTAGGAGAACATGCGCTGACAAGGTTTGCCTCCCCCTTTTCCACAAAATATTCAAACACGAATTATCTCCCCTTAAAAATTTCGGGCAGCAACCATACTACTTCATGCACATCTTCAGATGGTGTACTACAACTGTGTAACATTTCATCAAAATCCAAGAAGCCGTTTAGGAGAACATGCGCTGACAAAGTACATGGACGGACAGACAGACGGACGGACGGACAGGGCGATTCCTATATACCTCCCCAAACTTTGTTTGCGGGGGGTATAATTATCACTGGGATTTTACTAGGTATTATACAGTGTAACCTAAATACAAATTGTTTTTACTGTTATTAAAGGATATAACTAGATTTCATACAGTATAACCTTAATACAAATCATTTAATTGTACTTGAAATCACTGCCATTTTAAATAATTTGGTGCACGTATATCATGGGAAAACCTTTAAAGTACAACCAATAATGGGACTTTATTATTTTAATACTGCTATATATCAAACTCAAACTATTAATCCTTTTCATTGATCCCTCAAATGTCAAAGTTAAGTAATAATTAACAGTAGCCATATATTTATATAATTTTACCATGGGCTGGCAACTTATGGTGAATATTACCGGTATACCCTGAGCGACCATTGAGGGGTAAAATATCACCATAAACTGCAAGTCCTTGGTTAAAATAATATAAATATATGGCTACTGTTAATTTATTTGATTTTAAAATGGCACTCAGAAGATTCAAATTATGAGAAATTGTCCTAGTATATGTGGATGAAATGCCATTTATGCGGTTAGTTGGTCTGTGATGTTGCAAAAAATGATGTAAAACTATCTCTGACCTTTTGCGATTCATTTGCTTATGACATTACCAATAAGTATATATTATTTTTACCTTGGGTCTGGATATAAAGCAGTTGATGGCCATCATATTAGAATCAATTATTTGCTACAGTGTCTCTTCTGTTTTGTATTGGTAAAATTGGCCACAGTCTTAGACAATTTTGTATATGCAATGGACAACATAGTCTTGACTGATTTGTCTAGACAATCATTGTCATACTCTTATCAGTGTAGGGTTGAAAATGGTTGCCATGGCCAAGGTCTTTACTGTTTTTTATTGGCAATGGTTGACAAGGTCTTGGCTGTTTTGTATGACAATTTCAGCTATGTTTTTCTCAATTGTGGCAATGGTTTTGATGTTTTTAAAGCAATTTTGGTTTTTTGTGTTGTATTGACTTTTTTAATTAGCAATTGGGCCATTGTCTTCACTGTTTTTTTTGTTGGCAATGGTGGGAACAGTATTGACTATTTTTCATTGATATTAGTGGCCATTAGTTTTGTCAGTGTAAATGACCATGATTCTGCCTGTTTTGAACTGGTCATTGCATGGATTTTTTTGTTTTTTGGTGGGACTAGACTTGCCTGTTTTGTATTGGCCATGGTCTTGTTTTGTAGTGGGATTAGAATTGTCTTTTTGTATTGGTTATGCTCTTGTTAGTTTTGTATTTGCCATGATCTTGTTTTGTATTGGTCCTGGTTTTGTTTTTTGTCAGTTTTGTAATGTCCATGGTCTGTTTTGTAGTGGGACTAGACTTGTCTGTTTTGTATTGGCCATTGTCTTTTTTTGTAGTGGGACTAGACTTGTCTGTTTTGTATTAGCAATTACCTTGTTTTGTATTGGCCACAGCCTTATTTTGCAGTGGGACTAGACTTGTCTGTTTTGTTGTCTCGCCCGCGACGAAAGTCGCGAAAGTGAGACATAGGCGTGCAAAGTATGATGGCGACGGCGTTAACTTTACTATAATACAGGATATTTTGTAAACCTCTTGATGTAGGAACATCATATTTGGTCCAGTGGTAGTACTAATCAAGTGCTACCTGACGGACATAAAATCATGTGACCTTGACCTCAATTGCACGGTCCAGTGACCACGTTAAGTTTCTCTGATTAGATCTGTATCTCAATTACTGTAAGTGGTAGGTCAATGATATTTGGTATATAGGTTGGTCTTGAGTAGTACATGTCAGTCTGGCATATGACTTTTGTCCTTGACCTCAATTTTACAGTCCAGTGACCATGTTAACTTTCTGTGATTAGATCCATATCTCAATAACTATAAGTGGTAGGTCAATGATATTTTGTATATGGGATGGTCTTGAGTAGTACATGTCAGTCTGGCACATGACTTTTGTCCTTGACCTCAATTTCACGGTCTAGTGACCACGTTAAGTTTCTCTGATTAGATCCATATCTCAATAACTATAAGTGGTAGGTCAATGATATTTTGTATATGGGTTGGTCTTGAGTAGTAAATGTCAGTCTGGCATATGGCTTTTGTCCTTGACCTCAATTTTACAGTCTAGTGACCATGTTAAGTTTGTCTGATTAAGTCCATTTTTCAATAACTATAAGTGGTAGGTCCCTAATATTTATTATGTAGGTTGGTCTTGGGTAGTACATGCCAGTTGGCATATGCATTTTGTCCTTGACCTCAATTTCATGGTCTAGTGAACAAAGTTAAGTGTTTTCTGATTAGAATAGTTTCACAATTACTGTAAGTGGTACAGTAATAATATTTGGCTTGTAGGTTGCTCTTGAGTAGTACATGACTGTTTTAGCGACAAGCAGGACAGCCGAAACATCTATTAGGGTCCACTCTTGTATTGGCCATGGCTTTGTTTTGTATTGGCCATGGTCTTATTTGTATTGGCCATGGCCTTGTTTTGTATCGGGTCTAGAATTGTCTGTTTTGTATTGAACATAGTCTTGTATGAATTGTATTGGAATTAGACTTGTCTGTTTTGTGTTGGCATTGGACTGTTCTGTAGTGGGACTAGACCTGTCTGTTTTGTATTGGCCATGGCTTTGTTTTGTATTGGCCATGGTCTTTTTTGTATTGGCCATGGCCTTGTTTTGTATTGGGACTAGAATTGTCTGTTTTGTATTGAACAGTCTTGTATGAATTGTATTGGAATTAGACTTGTCTGTTTTGTGTTGGCATTGGACTGTTCTGTAGTGGGACTAGACTTGTCTGTTTTGTATTGGCCATTGTCTTGTTTTGAATTTGCCATGGTCTTTTTGTATTGGCCATGGTCTGTTTTGTAGCAGGACTAGACTTGTCTATTTGTATTAGACATGGCCTTGTTATGTATTAGCCATGGTCTTTTTGTATTGGGACTAAAATTGTCTGTTTTGTATTGGACATAGTCTTGTATGAATTGTATTGGGATTAGACTTGTCTGTTTTGTATTGGCCATGGTCTTGTTTTGAATTGTATTGGGACTAGACTGTTTTATTTTGTATTGGTCATCGTCTGTTTTGTAGTGGTACTAGACTGATTTGCATTGGCTATGGTCTTGTCTGTATCAAAGACAAATCACACTTTTGTTTATGCGCATATTACAGCCGCAATCATCTATGTTGTCGTCGGTTTGTGATGTCGTTTTTGCGGGAAGATTAAGATTTACTCCCCTTTGACCATTTTGGAAAACAGCGTCTCGGTTGAAAGACCGCTTTAGGAAATAATCAAAGAGCATTTAAAAAATCGCAAGAGAGAATACACGAGAATAATGGCATTAACAGTAAAATTGATAAAGCAGGAGATAACTTGAAATTGAAAATAGATTCTGAATCCTTTTTCCGAACTGTCAAAATTAGACATCCATAGACATAAAGTTTATCTGGAATTCCCGAACATACAATTGCTAATTCCGAATTTCTGGAAAAGATCCTACCTCCCTTAGTATTATCGATAAATTATCTTTGGGACTTAATGACAAAATATTGTCGGTCACACAAAATATTACACTGTGTATTTTATCCTATTTTTATAAATTGAAACATTAACATCATTGTCATTGCAATAAATGTCATTGTAAATAAGTCTCTTCATTCATTGATTCATTTCTTGTTGACTGGGTATATTGTTCATTTTTGTTTCAATTCAACAATTTTAAACGTTTGTCTAACAATGGGCATTATCATTATAGTATACCGATGTCTGTCTGTTTCGCATGCCTAACTTGTCAACCATATTGTCAGTTTGCTACAGACTCTAAAGAGCTTTTAGGTACATGTATGATGGTATCACAAACAATTTAAATGCCGTTTTCACATATCGCACTCTTATTTGGAAACACTACAGACATGACATGATGATCGCACGGTCCTCTAATGAAATTTGGGGGGGGGTTTCAGTCAATGTTAAGGCATTTTTCGCATGCCGTTCTCCAACTTGAGGACACTTATCCTAATCAGTCAAAACTTTGCAAGGTTATTGGATATGATGGTGTCGAGGTCTATTTTTGAAGACAATTTTTCTCATTTTGCAATTTTTCAAAAAAAAAAAAAAAACATAGAAAGATAGATGACAGGTGGATAACTCGACTTGTTGCAGGCGATTTTTACTTTTTTTTCAAAGCGTATATCATTCGCCGAGTTATATTGCGTGTTGTGTAAAAAATGAATAAATCGAAGTTTCATTTTAGTATAAAAGTAGAAGAAGAAAAAAAGAAATTGATAACAAATAAAATAATAATCCCTTATGTAGTTCTGGCAACAAGATTGTAAGTGATTTTAAACAGAGATATGTATGTCTCTGTTTTAAAGTACCCTGTGGAGGCTAGAAAGCACTGAATGAAATTGATACACAGAGACTTTTATTGTTTTGAAAATGTATTATGACGTAACGTCATTTACTTTGCCAAAGAAGAAGATACGTCCAACTATTGAAAAACAACGTCTACAGAAGGTACAAAACTAAGATTATCTTTCTTATTCATTCGGTGACCCCTTCTTTTTAAAGTGTCAAAATTTAAAATAATTAAAAATCTATGTATATGCAATTTTAAAAGAAAATCCCTGGGTCAGAAGTATTTAAAATATCCGATTTTATAACTACAAACTTTGTTTTTATTTTGGCGGAAAGGCATTTAAGACGTACTTTTAGTTAAACAGTGATATGTATATGGTAGAGAAATATTCCGATTTTAAAGCAGATGGAACGCCGAATCTAACGGTATACAACTTATTAAATTCGTGAAAATAATACTGAAACAGCAGGTGTCAAAAGAAACTACAAAATTCTCAAATTGACCCATTTTGTGACTGTTATATCTCGAATATGAGCTCGGTGACATATATATTTTTTTAGCTTATACACAAGCCTTCATACAGGGGAACATTTCTGCAGAGTTTTACAAAAATCCCTGGGTCAGATTTAGTTAGTGTGATTTGTCTTTAAATTGGCTATGGTTCATTTGTATTGGACACAGTCTTGTCTGTACATGTTGTATTGGGACTAGAATTGTCTGTTTTGTATTGGCCATGGTCTTGTACTGGAGCTGAACTTGTCTGTTTTGTATTAACCATGGTGTTGTCTGTATTATATTTACTATGTTCTTGTCCATGTTTTTTTGTATTGGCCATTGGTTTGTCTGTTTCAGTGGGACTATATTTGTCTGCTTTGTATTGGCAATGGTCTTGTTTTGTATTGGCAACTGTCTTGTTTTGTATTGGTCATGGTATGTTTTGTAATAGGACTTGACTTGTCTGCTTTGTATTGGCCATAGTTTTGACTGTTTTATACAATGGCCATGCTTTTGTCAATTTTGTATTGGCCATAGTTTAGACTGTTTTATGCAATGGCCATGCTTTTGTCTGTTTTGTATTGACCATAGTTTTGACTGTTTTATACAATGGCCATGCTTTTGTCTGTTTTGTATTGGCCATAGTGTTGACTGTTTTATACAATGGCCATGCTTTTGTCTGTTTTGTATTGGCCATAGTTTTGACTGTTTTATACAATGGCCATGCTTTTTCTGTTTTGTATTTGGAAATGACATGTAGTTGGACTAGACATGTCTGGTTGTATGCGTCTTAGATTTTACCGTTTTTTTACAATGGCCATGCTTTTGTCTCTTTTGTAGTGGTAATGGACATGTATGTTTTTCATTGTTAATTGAATAATATATTTTGCCTCTGGAATGGAATCCCTGACTTGTATTTGGAATGAATGCCTCTTTTGTATAGGCAGTGGTCTTGTATGTTTTGCATTGTCAGTTGTAGTAAGATTTTTGTATTTGGAATGACTGGCAATTCTCATGTGTATTTTGTAGTAGGAAAGGACTGGTCTGTATTGTATCAACATAATATTGACGGTTTTGTATTTGCCATGATCTTGTTTGTTTTGTATTTGCCATGATCTTGACTGTTTTATATTGGACATGATCTTGTCTGTTTTATATTGGCCATGATTTTGTCTGTTTTATATTGGCCATGATCTTGACTGTGTTATATTTGCCATGATCTTGTCTGTTTTATATTGGCCAATGACTTGACTGTTTTGTATGACCTAGCCAGTTTAGAATTGGCTATTGAAACCATAGTCTTAACTTTTTTTGTATTTACTGTTTTAGCAATGATGTTATATAGGCCATTGTCTTGACTGTTTTGTATTTGCCATGGTCCTGTCTGTTTTATATTAGCCATTTACTTGAATGTTTTGTATCTTCCTTGATCTTGACTGTTTTATATTGGCTCTTGGCATGACTGTTTTGCCTGTTTAGCATTGGGTCTTGAACCAATGGACTTGACTGTAATGTTTTAGTCGTTGTCTGTTTGCTGTGGTTATCATGAATTTGTATGTTTTTTGTATAGGCTTACAGTGTAGATTTATATACTGGTACACCTTTTTTCATCACTTGACTTTAATTTTTGAAAAGAAAAAAATCAAAAATGCATAAAAAGAAAAGCTATAAATCTTAAAAACACCAAAAATGATTAAAAACATTTAGAAAGATATAAGAATTTCAATAAAATAGTCTACATATACCGTAATAAGTATCATGGCACTGATATAAAGTCAACACTATATTTGGTGCACTGTAAAGTATCTTACAAAATAACAGATCATTCAAAATGCATTATATATTTATACTGACATATAAAAATAAATAATAAATATCAATCTTTGATATGAAATTGAATCTGTCCTACAAACTCTTATCTAGTATAAGATAGGAATGTTTTGTTTTGTAACATTACTACACACATTTATCTAAAATTTATATCTATAAATTGTGTTTCAACTTAAGATGAAAAAAAAACTTCTGTCTGGTATTGAAAATGTCTTTCCTAGTCTATGTCACTGAGTGGAGAACATCATACAAATACTTCACTTGGATAGGAAATAAGTATCAAGTTTAAAAATTATACATTTCATATACACACAAAGTATATTATTATAAGACTAAAAATTCTTTCTCTTCTGATTGGATAGAAATGTACCTTGCTTCTAGTGAGAAAACATTATGTTCACTGCTCAATTTTGCACGCGAGGTAGACATAACTTTTATCACTGCTGTCACGTACCCAAAAATAGATCAGGGGAAACCCGACGTCACTTACTGTAATGTTACACTTCAGCGTGTACCCATATATAGTAACAGGGAAAATTTATTTTTCTAAAGTACAAACAATGTCAAGACTTAGTATCAAAAGAAGGAAATGCAAACACTGTAAAAGTTTTGGAACAAACAATTATTCATATAATAAAACAATTGATGACTTTTGATTTAGGTTAAAACCACAATTTAACAACCCGCGAGATCTGATAATCACCTCAGCAGTAGGCCTCGGTAATTATCACATCTCTTGGGTTGTTAATTTGTGGTATTAACCTCATCAAAAGTCATTAATTGTATAATATCACTTATGACCTTGACTTTTGACTCAAAAAGGCCATAAAATTAAATTTATTTCTACAACAAATGTTTTGACCTTGAATATAAACATCATTCTGTGCATTCCAAGTTTCATAATAAGGTATCATACGTATTTATACTTAGTTAACTGTTAATGTTTTATTGTTACTAAGCGACAGAAATTCTTTTGTCACTAGCACTGATGTCATGGTCATTTATTTACTTATTCATTCTGCATAACAAAAAAATGAGTACATGATTTCTATAAAATGATTCTTTTCTGAAATCTGAATGATTTTTCAATTTGTATAGTCAATTTTGTTTCATAATAGCTAGTATTTTCTTCAATACACGTGACTGATATTTGTAAATCAAAGCATTTTCATTGATTTTTTTGTGCACTTTCAGTTTACATCTCTAAATGTGCACCACAATTAGGACTTAAATGCTTCAAAAGTAATTCACAGAATTTCACTAAATTGATATTTTTGTAAAGTTTTTACCTTTTACCCAGAACAATTTTATAATGTTTTGATGCTGTATAAATTGACAGAATCTCAAGTCTCGATCGAGAAACATTTCCATATTATCAGGAGATGCCCATCCTTAGCAATATAGGTCATTTGGGTAACATATCATGTCAAAATAAGTCAAAAACAAGTGATATATGTAACAAAAAAAACATGTTATTAAAAAAAAAATGTCATAAACAAGTAAAAATTACTACAGCAGGTAGACAGAGGCAAGACTTGCAAAAAAGGACATATCTGCCATGTTACATAATAAGTTAGGGTTAACATATAGAAAAAAGAAGGGAAACGGGGAATGTGTCAAAGAGACAACGACCCAAAGGGGAGTAATAACAACTCAAAGCCACCATAAGATCTTCAATGAATGGTGAGAAAACCCCACACCCAACAGCAGGTTGGAGTC
>MJUU01064822.1:182662-195443 GCA_002080025.1 Modiolus philippinarum
ATGTTAAAATATGTTCTGCGCTGGCGGCCATGATTTTTAGCGGATCAGAAAAATTTCGGCAATCTACATAAAGGACCTTCCATACATCATTCCTGTAAAGTTTGGTTCAATTTGCTTCAGTAGCTTCAGAAGAGATAGCAAATATATGCTTTTTCCTATAGGGTCCCATGTTAAACCTAGTTCAGCGCTCGCAGCCATGTTTTTTGGCGGATCAGAAAAATTTTGGCAATCTTTATAAAGGACCTTCCATACATCATTCCTGTAAAGTTTGGTACCATTTGCTCCAGTAGAGATAGCAAATATATGCTTTTCTCATAGGGTCCAATGTTTAAATATGTAATCTGCCCTGGCGGCCATGTTTTTTAGCGGATCAGAAAGATTTCGGCAATCTACAAAAAGGACCTTCCATACATTATTCCTGTAAAGTTTGGGTCAATTTGCTTCAGTAGCTTTAGAGGAGATAGCAAATATATGCTTTTTCCCTTAGGGTCCAATGTTAAATCTAAGTTCAGCGCTGGCGGCCATGTTATTTGGCAGATCCGAAAAATTTCGGTAAACTAAGTAAAGGACCTTCCATACATCATTCCTGTAAAGTTTGGTTCAAATTGGTCCAGTGGTCTCTGAGGAGATAGTCAAAATGTAAAAAGTTTAGGGACAGAAGGACGCAGAGTGATGGCAAAAGCTCACATGGCCTTTTAGGCCAGGTGAGCTAAAAAGGATCTGCCACCAGTGAAAGTTAAGGATAAAAAGGATCTGCCACCAATGAAAGTTAAAAATAAAAATGATCTGCCACCAGTGAAAATTAAAAATAAGGAGGATCTGCCACCAGTGAAAATTAAAAATAAGTTGGATCTGCCATCAGTGAAATTTTAAAAATAAGTAGAATCTGCCACCAGTGAAAGTTAATAGTAACAAGATGTGTTTGTGAAACACTACAAATGCCCCCAGATTCCCAATCTTACCCCTTTTGGACCCCTTTGACCTTGACCTTTGACCTTTGACCTAATTTTTTTTTTGCATATTAATGTTCCTCTTGACTAGACCTATACACTTGCCAAGTATCAAAAGTCTACCTTATATAGTTCAAAAGTTATAGCCAAGGTTAAAGTTTCGGACGCACAGAGAAACAGACAAACAGAAAAACAGACAAACAGACAGACAGACAGGACAAAAACAATGTGCCCCCCGATCCTCGATCTGGGGGCATAAAAAGGATCTGACACCAGTGAAAATTAAAAATAAGTAGGATCTGCCACCAGTGAAAGTTTAAAATAAGTTGGATCTAACAACAGTAAGAATGTTAGACTTCTCAAACATCCAAACAAGAAATTTGGAGAGAAACATTTACATTTGTAGACATAGGTACTTCTCACCTGAAAATAAACACAGTAATCTGTACATGATGAACTTAATAAAGAATGTTGAGAAAATTTCTACACCTTTATGTGTGAAAAACTTTAAGCAAATCTAACTAATATATGCCCCTGGCTCCCAATTCCACAAGTAAAAAAATCACTAATAGCTGGTGCACAATGGCAATATGTACTGAACATTCTGTGAAGTTTAATTGAATTTTACCCAGTGGTCTAGGAGTTGTCACAACAAAGTGTGTACCCCTATGGGGGATAGAATAATAATAAATTGATGGACAGACAGACGAATGGACGGATGAATGGACACCATGATCACTATATACCTCCCTATAAAGCAAAGGGGGGGGGGGGGTTAAAAAAATAGCAATATCATTGAATCATAAAAACAAAGGTTGAGGTTAAAGACAGGCCTAAGGTTGATAGATTTTATTTTACATCAGAACAAATTTGTGGATTCTACATGTTACAGCTTCTGAGAAATGAACATGAATGAAAAAAAAGGCAGTCATTGAACCATAAAATTGAGGTCAGGGTTAAATGTCAGATGTATTTATCCTCCAAGGTGTAACAATAAACCTTTTATGGAGAGTCAGAAGTTAAAATTACTGAGAAATAGACATAAATAGAAAACTTAACTAAGTCATTTGTTGTAAATAAGTTAATTTTCCATGTCTGAAACTCAGACCGGCAGCATGCCAAAACAGCCACATATTGCTGGAAAATTGCATTTTGGTGTTAGTTGACATCAATGTTGTTCTAAGTTGTTAGGCATTAAAATAATCATACTGAGTTTAGTAACTTATTCTGATAATCTTATCATAGTACTTGATAATGGTTATCTGTCAAAAGCAGCTTGATTTAATTATCTTGAAACTACCAAGTTGGATTTTATAACTTTTTAAGTTAGTTAAGTTTGATAAACAAACCAAGATCAACATCAGCAGCACAGCCACACATTTACAAGATCATTGAACCATTAAATTGAGGTCAACGTAACAAACCAAGTGTCAGGCTTAAAGGTAACAATTGACAGAATGTTGTGAGTTCTAGTGTTACATTTCCTTATAAATGTAAAACAAAATAAAGCCACTGAACCATGAAATAAAGGTCAAGGTGACTTGACAGGCTGAGAGTACCCACTATGATTTAAAAATAAACCTAATATGTGAATAGTTATTTGTTACAACTGATAATATATGGACATGAATTTACAAATTAACATGGTCACTGAACTATGAAACTAAGGTCAGATGTCAGTCTGGCAAGTAGCTACTATGATGTAACAATAAAACTAATATGGATAGTAAAGGTGTTAAAATTGCTGAAAAAAATGGAAATGAATGTAAAGTGTAAACAACTGACAATGTCACTAAACAATGAATTTTAGGTCAAGGTTACATGATGGTGTCTCTATACATTACAATGGCTCAGAAATAGATCGATAAGTGATTTGCTTTGAACAAACAAAAGGAGCTTCATAAATAAACCAAGAAAGGTATAATTGATTGTTACACAGTTGAAAATTTCAAAAAGTTGTTTCTGACTAGAAAATTTGTCTTTTTTTTAAAATATGTATTTCATTACAGTATAAAAATCATGTAAATTTTTGTTGTTTGATTATTGTGTGTAAATCATGGTAAAAGTGAACTATGGTGTGTGCTTATCATTTTGGATGAATAAAATATTTATCATGAGATTTTCTCCAACATTTGTGTACTCATGCCCTTCCATGCAATTAATTGAATCTGAAAACACGGTCTCTCTTTATTTGGTAATGAAACTGAATTTACCTTACTACATCTTACAATGAGAAAGATTTTGCTAATAAGTATTACATGGAATATTTCACCCTCTTTCATTATGGATGATGGAAATATATATATACTTGAATCAATTATTTCATATGTCCCTTTCAAGAATAATCCTTTGGCTATCTTTCAATTAAGAATTTTTTACCAAACAGGTAATCGTAACTAGTTTTTTGGCACAATTTTGTCAACGTGTATTAAATTGAATAGTAAAAAACCTAACTACCCTGAGGAATAAATAAATAATTCGTAAAGGTGGTGTCTTGCCTGCTTATTTTGCTTTCATTGTAATTTGGCCTATATTAAGATGTGGTTACTAAGAATTCAAAGAAATAACTGGTCTTTGAGAGTATCAGGAAATTTACCAAAATAGGAACCAAAAATTTTTGAAATCTAACCATTGGCAATATTTGTTTTGAAAAAAAAATCAACCAAAAAGCATGATTGCTAACAAGAATTTCAAAAAATTGCTTGTCTTTGAGAGTATCAGGAAATTCATCAAAATTGGTATCCACATTTTTTAAATCTAAGCATTGAATTTTTTTGTTTTCACTTAAATTCATTCAAAAAGCATTGTTGATAACAAGAATTCCCCAAAAATTGATTGTCTTTGAGAGTTTCAGGAAATTTCCCAAAATTTCTGTGTAACCTTTGAAAAATTGTTTTTACTAAAATTCATCCCAAAAGCATGGTTGCTACAAAGAATTTCCAAAAAGTGCTTGTCTCTGAGAGTCGCATGGAATTTACCAAAATTTGAACCATATTTTTTATTCTTAGTTTTCAGAATTATGTCTTGTATGAAAAATTTCTAAAATATTTGATTGTATGCAAAAAGTTCAAAAATTGTTAGTCTTAGACATTTTCAGGAAATTTACCAAAGTTGGAACCTGAATAAAATTCTGAAAGCTTATTGCTTATCTATAGACCATATGCAACAATTCTACATCAAAATAAAATTTTCCAAGTTCCAATTTGTTTAAACATTGATGACATTATGGACCAAAAGTGAAAATTTAGTCAAATTCATTGATGCCGAAAATATAGGTCAAGGTGACATTTCTGGTATGGATGTTGGTTACTACTACTAAAGATACACCCATCTGTCTATGGCATGTTGGTGCTAAGATATAGGGGAAACAAAAAAAAAATGACTGAAAAAAGTCCAACAAATGTCAAAATATGGATGGAATTATTTAAAAAAATATACTTGGGATTCAATAATGAAGTTATACTGAATATTGTGTCAAAATTTCATTGATATTGAGCAAGATTTCAAAAGTTTTTTAAGTTCAAAAAAAGTTTACATACATTTGGGTTAACAAAATGTTAACACCACCGATGGAATCTATGGTTCCTATGTCTCACCTTCGCAACATTCATAGCAGGCGAGACAAAATACTGAATTCCTGAATGAGTCTAATTGATTTCAATAATTTTACCATACTGATGTACACTTTGTGTAATTTTACCATACTGGTGTACAATTTGCATAATTTTACCATACTGGTGTACAATTTGCATAAATTTACCATGATGTACACTTTGCATAAATTTACCATACTGATGTACACTTTGCATAATTTTACCATACTGGTGACAGTTTGCATAAATTTACCATACTGATGTACACTTTGCATAAATTTACCATACTGATGTACACTTTGCATAATTTTACCATACTGGTGTACAATTTGCATAATTTTAACAAACTGGTGTGCAATTTGCATAACTTTACCATACTGATGTACACTTTGCATAAATTTACCATACTGATGTACTCTTTGCATAATTTTACCATACTGGTGTTCAATTTGCATAATTTTACCATACTGATGTACACTTTGCATAATTTTACCATACTAGTGTACAATTTGCATAATTTTACCATACTGGTGTGCAATTTGCATAACTTTACCATACTGATGTACACTTTGCATAAATTTACCATACTAATGTACTCTTTGCATAATTTTGCCATACTGGTGTACAATTTGCATAAATTTATCATACTGATGTACACTTTGCATAATTTTACCATACTGGTGTACAATTTGCATAATTTTACCATACTTGTGTACACTTCCAAATAAATTTACCATACTGATGTACACTTCACAAAAATATGGAGGGTAATCCCCATCGTCCAAAATAACTGATACAATTCCATCCTAAAGGCTAAATTAAACCATGAATATAAAACATTGATAAATGTGTATAAAGGTACTGAGGGTTTGGTGTACAACTTACTTTGTAGATATAGGTTCATCTCCACTTCTGTTTGTATAATTAACTACAGCATTAAAGCTCTGATTGAACCATTGCCAAAATATTATTGCTTGTGGAGTTCTGGAATAAAAGTAGAAAATGTTTAGATGTCCTCACTTAATTTCATTTTCTCCTCATACCAGTACACATAATGTTGTCTTTAATTAAGGTAGTAACATATAGTTTAACTACACATTAAATAATGACAGCTAATCCCCTCCCCTGTAGCAATTAAATTTCCAAAGTCAGTAAAGTTTCAAAATATTTATTCTCAATGATTCTTTTTTTTTATATTTTTAGTTTTTAAATCATTTTATTTTTCATTGTTAAATAACTCTTTACTACTAAAGGTGAACCTTAGATGTAATATTAGACCATCTGAATAGTGTTAAAAGTCTAGTCTTAAATGCTAGTTTATTTTATATGCAGATTTCAATTTGACTACATTTTGCAATTTCATTAAGAACAGATACACTGTTATATAACCATGTCAGAAATTTTGTAAAAATAATGTCTAGAGTGATTGAAGCATCACTCTCCAACACCTTCCACTGACCTAAAATGGCTGATGTGCCATATGTAGTGTCACAGATAGGAATCTTAATGCAAACTATAACCTGAGCCATTGAGGCATAAAATATAGGTCAGAGTGACCCAATTATCATCTGAAGCAGCATCACTCTACAAGACCCATACACTGACCAAAGATGATTGATATGCCTCACATAGTGCCTCAGATAGGAACCTTTACTCAAGCTATAACATGAGTCATTGAAGCATAAAAATGTAGGTCAGAGTGACCCAATTATCATCTGGAGCATCATCACTATCCAAGACACATCCATTGACATAAGATGATTGATGTGCTACATGTAGTTTATCAGGTATGAACCTCAATGCAAACTTCATTACACTTTGATCAAACTTACCATGTATTATGTAATAATTAATCATAATTATTTATTAAGGTATTGAAACTGATTTCATTATAAACACAAGACTACAAACAATACATGGCAATATCTATTGCTACAAAGACAAAGTCATATTTGATCTTCACAGATCACATGACTAACTTCAATGAACACATTACTACAGTCATACTAACTTCACCGATTACATAAATAAAGTCATATTATCTTCACTGATCACATGACTATAGTCATAATGACTTCACCAATCACATGACTACAGTCATATTAACTTCACTTATACATTACTATAATCATACTAACTTCACTGACCACATGACTACAAAGTCATTTTGATGAATTATTTGTCTACAGTCATATCACTAATTCATACCTGTAAATTTTCCATATCTATGGAGGTTTTTCCCCATGAGAGCATGGGCATTGAAATTTTCAGACAACAATACTTCTTCTTTACATAACAAAACATTAATTGGGATATTGCATAGTGATTGTAATGTCATCAAGATGCCAAGAAAAACAACACGTAAGTGCCCCCTTTAAAGGCTTTAAGGAATGCTTTGAGTCATATTGGCACCAAAATCCCTAGTGCACATGACTACAAAGTCATACTAACAGGTCACATGACTACAAAGTCAAACTAAAAGGTCACATGACTATAAAGTCATACTAACAGGTCACATGACTACAAAGTCATACTAACAGGTCACATGACTACATAGTCAAACTAACAGGTCACATGACTACAAAGTAAACCACCAGGTCACATGAATACAAAGTCATACTAAAAGGTCACATGACTACAAAGTCATACTAACAGGTCACATGACTACAAAGTCACACTAAAAGGTCAGATGACTACAAAGTCATACCAACAGGTCACATGAATACAAAGTCATACTTACAGGTCACATGACTGCAAAGTCATACTAACATGTCACATGACTACAAAGTCATACTAACAGGTCACATGACTACAAAGTCAAACTAACAGGTCACATGACTACAAAGTCATACTAATAGTTCACATGACTACAAAGTCACACTAACAGGTCACATGACTACAAAGTCACACTAAAAGGTCACATGACTACAAAGTTATACCAACAGGTCACATGAATACAAAGTCATACTAACAGGTCATATGACTGCAAAGTCATACTAACATGTCACATGACTACAAAGTCATACTAACAGGCCACATGACTACAAAGTCAAACTAACAGGTCAAATGACTATGAAGTCATACTAATAGGTCACATGACTACAAAGTCATACTAACAGGTCACATGACTACAAAGTCAAACTAACAGGTCACATGACTACAAAGTAAACCAACAGGTCACATGAATACAAAGTCATACTAAAAGGTCACATGACTACAAAGTCATACTAACAGGTCACATGACTAAAAAGTCAAACCAACAGGTCAAATGACTACAAAGTCACACTAAAAGGTCACATGACTACAAAGTCATACCAACAGGTCACATGAATACAAAGTCATACTAACAGGTCACATGACTGCAAAGTCATACTAACATGTCACATGACTACAAAGTCATGCTGACAGGTCACATGACAGAAGTTAACTATGGCAAAAAGCCGTAGGTTTTCAAAAAACGTTTTTTGAAAACCTACGGCTTTTTGCCATAGTTAACTACTCATGACTACAAAGTCATACTAACAGGTCACATGACTACAAAGTTACACTATATTGACCAACTGACTTACTTATAAAATGTCATCATACAACCAGTTATTGTCATATTCATTGGAACTTGTGCTGACATTCTTCCTGCCCAAAACATCTTCTCTTTAGTGTCTGGATGATATGCTGAGTCATACAAATGTTTGGCATGCCATAAATCATTTTCAGATATTTTTAGAGAGTTATCTCCCCTTCTAAAAGATAAAAAATATATTTGTGAAAAAATTTACACTAAATCTTATCTCACAATAATCATAAAAGACGCATTATATTTCAAAATATTGCATGCAAATGTACATTTGTAAAAGGTAAAAAACTTGTTTTTATATCTTATCAAATGACAATTTTTTTGCAATTTGGCTCCCAACTTTCTTTACTTGTGTAAAAATGTTGAAACCACAGGAATGTTCCACCTGTAAATGATTGAGGAAACTCCCTCAAAATTCAAAGAATTATAATCAAACTGAAACTTGGAATATGAGACATTAGAGTTCACCGGGGTAACAGATATCAAGTAAATATCACTACCAAGTGTATTTAAAAGTCAGGATAACTGCTACTTCCTGAAAGGGACATATCTCATGTCAAATACACAGAAAACTGTTTGTCGTTGAATGACAGAAAGATGGAAAACTATTACATTGTATTATACCAAACATTGTTGTAAGGTTATAAACATGGACTTGTATAATATCAATGTAAGTGACTTACAAAAAGTGAAAAAATAACAATTAGAATGAGGTAAAGTATGCTATCATCTAAACAAGAGGTTACTATGGCAAAACCACAAAAGAACCCTGTTTCACGGAGTTCACACTGTGACTAAACCACAAAAGAACCCTCTTTCATGGGAGTTCACACTGTGGCAAAACCACAAAAGAACCCTGTTTCATAGGAGTTCACACTGTAGCAAAACCACAAAAGAACCCTCTTTCATGGGAGTTCGAACTTTGACTAAATCACAAAAGAACCCTCTTTCACGGAAGTTCACACTGTGGCTAAACTGCAAAAGAACCCTTTTTCATGGGGTTCATACTGTGGCTAAACCACAAAAGAACCCTCTTTCATGGGAGTTCACACTATGACTTAACCACAAAAGAACCCTCTTTCATGGGAGTTCACACTGTGACTAAACCACAAAAGAACCCTCTTTCATGGGGCTCATACTGTGGCTAAACCGCAAAAGAACCCTTTTTCATAGGAGTTCACACTGTAGCAAAACCACAAAAGAACCCTCTTTCATGGGAGTTCGAACTTTGACTAAATCACAAAAGAACCCTCTTTCATGGGAGTTCACACTGTGACTAAACCACAAAAGAACCCTCTTTCATGGGGCTCATACTGTGGCTAAACCACAAAAGAACCCTTTTTCATGGGGTTCATACTGTGGCTAAACCACAAAAGAAACCTCTTTCATGGGAGTTCACACTATCCCTAAACCACAGAAGAACCCTCTTTCATGGGAGTTCACACTATGACTAAACCACAAAAGAACCCTCTTTCATGGAAGCTCACACTGTAGCAAAACCACAAAAGAACCCTCTTTCATGGGAGTTCGAACTTTGACTAAATCACAAAAGAACCCTCTTTCACGGAAGTTCACACTGTGGCTAAACCGCAAAAGAACCCTTTTTCATGGGGTTCATACTGTGGCTAAACCACAAAAGAACCCTCTTTCATGGGAGTTCACACTATGACTAAACCACAAAAGAACCCTCTTTCATGGAAGCTCACACTGTAGCTTAACCACAAAAGAACCCTCTTTCATGGGAGTTCACACTGTAGCTTAACCACAAAAGAACCCTCTTTCATGGGAGTTCACACTATGACTAAACCACAAAAGAAATAAAAGTGACAACAGGAAACACCTACAATGGCTGAAAATTATAATTACATGCCACAATCTGCTAGGGAAATAATACACAGGAAAAACACAAATAAGACAATAGACAAACGTAAACAACTATAGGAACTCAGGACAGCCGGACTTGGTACCGGCACTAGCAAAAGCCAGCGGTAGGGTTAAACTGGTTTATGGGTACCCAAACCTCCCCTTTATCATGGGAGTTCACACAGTGATAAAAACCACAAAAGAACCCTCTTTCATGGAAGTTCACACTGTGATTAAACCACAAAAGAACCCTCTTTCATGGGAGTTCACACTGTGATTAAACTACAAAAGACCCCTCTTTCATGGGAGTTCACACTGTGATTAAACCACAAAAGACCCCTCTTTCATGGGAGTTCACACTGTGATTAAACCACAAAAGACCCCTCTTTCATTGGAGTTCACACTGTGATTAAACTACAAAAGAGCCCTCTTTCAAAGGAGTTAAGCCTGTGGCTAAACCACAAAAGAGCTCTCTTTCATGGGAGTTCACAGTGTTTTTATTTCTGTGTTTTGTAGCTGTCTAATGTCACTGCTTTCTGTGTTCATGTTTTGTAGCTGTCTAATGTCACTGCTTTCTGTGTTTATGTTTTGTAGCTGTCTAATGTCACTGCTTTCTGTGTTCATGTTTTGGTCATGTGCTTGGACTTTGGTTTTTTTGTAATATATACCATTCCTTTGTTCCTTTGGTGTTCTACTGCTGTTGTCTCACACTCAAATTTCCTATAAATAAATTAAGTCCAATAACCCCTCATCAAAGTGTCAAACAATAACTGTACTCCTTCATTCACATCTGCATTTACTGACCATTCATTTGTGTTAAATTTCATCAAAATCCTTTTTGTGGTCTAAGATGAAATATGCTTACATTATCTTTGCGAAAAGAATCAAAAGTCAAAGTTAAATTATCTCCCCTTTGTGGTGTCCGACAATAATTATATTTCCTTCACGTCCCTCTGCATATAGTATCCTTTATTAAAAGTGTAGGTAATCATTCAAGCCCAGGATGCAGTTCTGTGAATGTGATGAATAACCTTAATGGAAGCCAGCGAAGACCACGTAGTCATGGACATAGGCATTATACCGCCCCACATCTACATGACATTTCAATTAATGGTCTCCTTCCATTTATGAAAATGCCACTAGGTATTCATCACATTCATACAAAACTGTATTGCTTGCCACTTTCGAAACTTCATTCGTTTTACAAAGTATGTTTATATTCATCTGTGACTGACTGGCATTCTTTGGAATATACATTAACAGCTATTGTTATGGACATCGCCAATCACAGACTGTTCAAACCTGTCACAACTTCTGCAATTAAACCTGAAAACTGATCATTTCTTAAAATTCAGTTTGCTAACAAAGGCCTAGATGCCATTAATCTCTCTAACATTCTATACAACAAAACAGTGAAATCTATCATTCCTCCTTACTTCAAAGACCAATCTGTTCCACTTATCTCTTATTCCTACACTAAATCTATTGCTACCACTATTTTCAATCACAAACGGGTATTCCGTGATTTCCAGATTGATGACTTGAAAGCCAAACTGCCTGACTGCACCTGCTCCTCTTCCCCATTCAACTATAGTCCTGCTGGACACATGATAACGGGTGACCTAGATATCGTTGCAAACCAAAAATTACGAGATATTTTTTCAAAAGGTCCAAAAGTCTGTGAACCCCAGCACATCAACTGGAAGTATAACTTCAAAATTATGATGGATGCAGTTGAAGACTATGCCAGAATGTGGGCGAAGAAAGAAAAAGAAGATGTGGAGACATTGTCAGACTGGATTAGGTCGATTAAGTAATTAATCATGAATCGTATCCGGCGTTTGAAAACATCTATGAAAACTAGAACGCCCAGTATATTTGATGATCCTCTAGTTGCTAAAACATTGACAAACCTCTAGGAAAAGTACGTCATAGTACCTGCAGAAAAAGCTTCTAACAATATTGTGTTTGTATGCAAGAAACACTAGGTATTTAGACTGTCTTGTTAAGGAGATGGGTATTGACACTTCATCTGGCAATCTACGTATTCCCCAACTACATTATCAAGGAACGAGATAATCACAAATCACACTTCTGTGTTAGCATCATTTGGTATCAAAGTTGATGAGAATAAGAGTTATCTCCCTTATATTTACTGGGTGCCTAAGCTTCACAAGAATCCCTACAAATAGAGATTCATTGCAGGATCTGCAAGATGCACCACTAAGCCCTATCCAAACTCCTTACCACTTTACTGACTGCAGTTAGAGATGGTCTAAAAAGCTACTGCGAAAAAAAGCCTATTCCACGAGTGGCGTGAATCAGATGTGGATTCTTAAAAATTCCAAAGATCTCCTTGAACAGCTCTCCTCAAACAGTCTCACATACTGCAATAGCATTCAAACCTTTGATTTTTCTACCCTTTATACAACTCTTCTCCATAATAAACTTAAAACAGTAATTTCCGATCTGATACATCAATGTTTCTGTACCAAAAATGAAGAACGCAGGTATTCCTATCTGGTAATAGGAAAAGATAAAACATATTTTGTTAAGAACCACACTGAGTCAAACAAGAAATACAGTGAAAATGATGTGATTAAGATGCTTGAATTTTTTATCGACAACATTTTTGTTGAATGTGAAGGCCATGTTTTTCAACAGACAATAGGGATTCCTATGGGAACAAATTGTGCACCACTTTTAGCTAACCTTTTCCTTTTTTCGTATGAAGCAAAGTTTTTACAAGGGCTGATACAACAGAAACAAAACAACTAGCCCAGACTTTTAATTTCAGCTTC
>MJUU01064823.1:10345-43660 GCA_002080025.1 Modiolus philippinarum
TCAGATTTTCTTCAAAATTGCAGGGCAGGTAGATCTTGCCATGTTGATCACTTTTACCCAGTCAGATTTTTGATATCCGTAACGGTTTTCGAGTTATTTGCCAAAAACAGCAATTTACCCCTATGTGCTATTTTTAGTAACGGCAGCCATGTTGTTTGGTCCTCGGACTCATCGGATACAATTTTGAAAGAGAATACCCTGGTGATGATTCAGGCCAAGTTTGGTTAAAATTGGTTCAGTGGTTTTAGAGGAGAACATTTTTGAAAAAGTTTACGACGGACGGACGGACGACGGACGCCAAGTGATGGCAATAGCTCACATGACCCTTCGGGTCAGGTGAGCTAAAAAAAATGGATAACAGGAAACACCTACAATGGCTGAAAATTGTAATTACATACCACAATCTGCCAGGAAACTAATAAGGAAAAACAAGTATCAGACAAAAGACAAACGTAGACAACGATAGGAACTAGGGACAGCCGGACTTGGTAGGGACCACTAACACGACCACCCTCAATACAAGGGATTGAAGGTGCACTTACTGCTCCAAGCATAGATGGTGAAAACTTACCTCGCGACCAGAGAAAATATCTGTGTCATCCCCTACTACCGATTAGACCTTCTAACCCTCAACCAGCCATCAGACCTCAATTTTGAGATCCCCTTCAAGACGGAGAAGATCAAAGAAAATATTGCCAAGTACATGCGTGAATGGAGCGGTGGACCCTCAAGCCACATCGAGTGGCTTGAAATCTACCTTAACCAATCTAAAACGCTAAATGAGACTCGTACATATAACCCCATCAGCACTTGTGAAAAAGAATATCATCAATCTGAATTAAGAGGATGTTTGCCGTTTTCAGTGGGCGGTGCTTAAAACCCTTCACAATACCGAGGTAGATCTGAAGTTAACAAGCGGAGTGACGCAACACAAACCTTGGGCCAATGACATTAAATTCGACAGCATCGGCTTTCCTATCTTGCTGAAGGCCATGACAAATTCGAAAGCAAAACAACGATATCAACATCAACGTTACCGTCTTCTGCTTTGACGGGGCAAAAAGGGAAGGTGATGAAGACGAGGATCTCCAGGTGTATCCTCTCAGGATATCCAAAAACACAGGCTCCACCAAGTAGATCTCCTCTTTCTAATCTTTCTTCATTTTTCTATTCTGTGCCGTACCCATGTTGTGTCTCTGTTTTCCCCTTTTTTGTTTCTGGTGTTGCCATTGTCATTGGATTGTTCGCTTTTGGATTGACGGTTCGGTTCTCACTTACTCTACTAAGGCAAGCAACATTACGGCTGAATCAATGGCTTTTTACGTCTGTCTCACTTCTCTAGGCATGACACCCTCGACGAGGACAAGGAATATTGCAACCAGGATACATTAAGGACGCATTGTATAATCTTCAAAATGAAGAAGGAAGCAATTATATGGCAGAAGCAGAAGGCCGCTACCATAGCTTTCATAACCACAAAAGGGTGATGATAGTCCGAACCATGTTTTATGCGAACTTTGAGTGTTCTATCGCATTCGACGGCCAACCAAACGCACTGACGATCGGGCGTCTGCTATCACATGAAATACGCTAATGTTGATTACAAAGACCAAGTCATCTACTGTGAAGATGCGCTCAAGAAAATCGTGCTGTGCATGGAGATTTGCCGGTAATCGCAAAGTTAAATAAGGCTAACAAACCCACTGTGCTGACTGACGAAGATAAGGAGAGCTTTGCAGCAAGCACTCACTGCCGTTTGCAGCGACGAATTGGGACTGGATAAGATCCGCTACCACATTCACTTAACCGGAAGGTACTGCTGCGAAGCACACAACCAGTGCAACCCAGATTTTCAGCTCCTAAAGCACATACGTCTCAGTCGTCTTTCACAATATGAGCGGGTATGACGCCCACGTCGTTGTCAAGGAACTTGTTACATTGGAGGGTAAAATTTACTGCATCCCTAATACCGACTAGAATTGAGTAAATCGGGATCTGAAAGCAAATGGATGATCTAGAGGTGAGATTTATCAACTCAATGCGCTTCATGCCCTCCTCAATGGATGCCCTAGCCAAAAATCTCAACTCGACCTATTCAAGGCCGTAAAGAATTGATTAGACGACCGCTTAGAGATAATGATTCGAAGGGGGTTTTCCCTGCGATTATTCGTATGGCACGACCAAGCTGGACACTCAGCTTCCACCTAAAGAAGATATCTATAGCGCACTCTCCAGTGAGGGAACCACCAAGGAAGACTGTGCATACGCCCGGAGAGTCTTGAGACCTTCGAGTGCAAGAAAATGCGCAATTACCTCTACTTCGAAACCGACGTGCAGCTGCTGACCGATATCACAGGGAATTTCAGGTATGTATGCATGAATCATTATACACTGATCCCATGCACTACAACATATCCCGACAAGCCTGCGATGCTGCCCTCAAAATCACAAGGGTAAGTTAGGATCGAGCTTTTTCTGATCCGGAAATGCTGATTATGTTCGAGAGTCATGATCTCACATCTCCACGGCAAGGCTATCTATCCTTAAATGGAAAATTATTACAGCTGCCTGTCCACCAAGTGCCGAACCAATTTGGATGCCAATAATCTCTACCTTTGGGTGATGGTGCAATCTCTCCCCACAGGAGACCTTGAGTGATTGACACCGGAGGATATTGAAAAAATCCTGAAGTACCCTAACGACAACGACTTCACGACGACAACAACGACTACCCTTTTGCGCTGGCAAATAAGATGAGCAGGGTGGTGCCTCACCTTTGTCAGCACGTCAAGTACGCTCTCCACTACAGGAATCTGAAGCTCTACGTATCTATGGGCATGAAGCTTACCATGAAGTCGCACCATCGCCTTCAGACAATCATCATAGCTCAAACCTTACATAGAGCTGAACATCAACCTCCGAGCCGCAGCAAGGGCCGACTAAAAGAAGGAATTGTTCAAGCTGATGAACAATTCCGTCTTTAGCAAGACAATGGAGAACATCCGGGAGCGAGTGGATGTCCGACTGGTGACCACCGAGCATCAGACCCTAAAGCTTGTGGCCAAGCCCAACTTCGATACACGGTTGGTTTTCACCAAAAATCTCGTAGCAATCAAAATGAAAAAAACAAGCTTAAATTTGATAAGCCGGTCTAAATTGGAGCATGCATCTTAGACATCTCGAAGCTCTTCATGTACGACTTCCACTGATCGAATTCAATACCTCAAACTTCCCTGCCAAGCAACCCTGCGGCATTACCACTGGAGTGAATAAGAAGGTGATTGGGGTGTTTAAAACGAGTGCGGTGGTAAAGCCATGCCAAAATTAGTTGGACTACGAATGAAGCTATACAATTTGGAGGTGGATAGCGGCCAGACTACCAACAAGGCAAAGTTAGTCACCAAGAGCATCTTCAAGCGAAGCATCGCTTTTGAGGATATAAGCTATGCTTTGACACCCAGGAAGAGATCCCCTACCGATGAACATCATCAGTAGTCACCATCATCAGATTTACGCCGAGGAGATGACCAAAATAGCACTCTCCATCAAAGATGACAAGCGTCGCATTCTACTGACGGTATCAACACCCTCGCACCGAATGTAGATAATGACAAGCATACGAGAAACCATCTGATCCTCCAACTCAAGCCCCTCTCGAATGTGGAGCTTGATGATGCAGCCACGACCGTAGGATTCCCTCGATGTAGAGGCCACGTGGCAGAGGCGTATTCAGACGAGATGCTCTAACGACCAACCCACGCCCGATCCTGAATTACGACCACCGTGATGGAACTGCTGTCATAAGTGCGTAGGACTCAATGTATACTTCGACTCTTACGGTCAACCACCACCCTATCAGATAGCGGACTTTCTACGACACGAAATTCGAGCCGCAGTGTTGTAAGGACGTGGTATCTGAAAAATTTTTGTTTGCACGTGTTGAAACTCCTTTCAAAAGGTCGGATGCTCGAGGAGGTTATCTTCATGATAAAGATAAATAGATAAATTGTGATCAAGACGACGGTCTGTCACCCACTCCGTACTACAAGATCGAGAGATGAATGACTGTCGCGTCACCGGACTGGGCAAATAATATCCTCCTACAGGATGGATAGCTCGATTACGATATACCCTATCTCTTAGGCAAATTATTCTACAAGCCCATTTATCTCTCTATCAAGGGTCAGTACCCTCTCTCATTGATCGATGTTGAAGATGTGGACTGGTTTTTACCTCTGTCAAAATTACTTCAAATGCCAGAATCTGCTTCTTTAGGCAGGATAATAAGAGCATTTCCGAAGGGATCATTGCAACGACCTCAAAAAGGAGCAATTCAATGCCCAACTGCTGGTCAAAGCCCTACGGAATCTTTAAGCCAAAGTTTTTTTTTTATATTTCTAGTCTAACGAAAATTTCAGTCAATGATCATTGGAATGTGATGACTGGTGTTTTTGAAGATGGTCTCTTCAGTTATAATAATGTTGGAAATAAATGAATAAGACTTTAAGTATTAATAAAAACTGATTTTGAGCACAAAATAAGGTTTTTAAATCAATTATGCTTTTTTTCTGCATAACAAATTACAGCAATTTTTCTTTTTTACTCAAATTTGACAAAATTAAGGGTCGGTCGCAGTCCTAAAACTAAAGTAAAAAAAAATAATGGCCTTACAATCGACCTTCCTAGCACCACGAGGGTTGGAAAAAAATCGATGCAATCTAAACGAATGTTATGTAGGGTAAGATAAAGATGGATCACTTGAAAGATTTTTTCATGCAGAATCAACTGGAGTCCGAGATCGCTCCTCAATTCCCTTAAACCCGTAAGTGCGAGCACAAATAGGAGCTTGTGCTTATCAAGAGTGCTTATAACAGACCTTTTCTGCAGCAGATACTGTCCTTAAAGGTTCGAGCAGCGTATCTACCTTGAATAGTTCACAAGAATGATCTACAATCACTCCTCCCGTTGGAAACAACCTAAGCCACCGAGCCACAGTGTAATGTCAAAACAGTTCTTGGTTGTCAGTGCTCTTACCCTTGTCGTCCAGTTGAGGGCAAATGTGCAAACATCTCTTAAGACCCCAAAGCCACTGCGATCCCAGTGCATCTGTTAAGACAGTCCAAGGCCATCAGTGTATACACCCGTGCTAGCCTCGTGAGGACGAAATGCATTAGACATCTACCACTTCGCATCATGTGTAAGATGATTGACCTTCGATGATAATCTCCAGGTATATCAGGTCTTATAATACGAACCAGAAGCCGGTACCAAGCTTAACAATCCCGGTACCAAATCCGCATCAAAATCGAGACCCAAAACGAAATCCTTCACCCGCCATAATCTATCTTTGGTCGAAGTTCACTGTAAGAAAAGCGGCGGGGCAGATTTGGTCACGTTCGCTAACAACGGTATTATTTACCTCTTTAGAAGTATCAGCTATAGACTGTCGAGCGAGCAGATTGAGCACCTCATCATGTTATATTACTTTTTAATTTAAATTAAATATTTTACTTGCGTTTAAAACAATATTTTTCTTATGTGTCAACGTCACGGTGACCCTTCAAATAGGGTGGATTTACCTAAAAAGAACAGAACAGACGTTCGATAGAAACATCTATAAGGAAAATAAACAATATAGCTATAGAGGAAAAAACAGACAAATAATTGTTGAAACATTTGAAAGATCTAGGCTTATATGTCATTTCATCTTTGATGCTTCATCTGAGAAAATATCGTCATTTATCAAATTTACACAGAGAGATGTGTAACATATTGAATGTCTGACCAGAACCTTATGCTATGGACTACACACGAGACGGATATCACCACTGAGATGAACTAATATGGTGTACCTTGAGGGTCAAAAGTAAAATTTTGGCTACATAAGTATAGCCTAAGCCTTAAAAATGTAGCATAAGCTGTAATTATTGCAGCCTAAGCCATAATATTATAGCCTAGGTGTAGTATTTTTAAAGCCTTTGCTACAACAAATTTTCATTTTTTAGCCAAGACTCTTGCATTTATCGCACCCAGAGGTTCATAAAAAAATAAATGACTATAGTGTAAATTTATAGCCTAGGCTGGTTTTATTGAAACTTTTGCTATATTTTAATACATGTATTGCATATACTTTGATATTAAACAAACGTCTTTGGAGGTCAAAAGTTTAATATTGCCAAAGCTTTAATGAATATCGCATGTGTTATATTTTTAGAGGCAACTTTCATTAGCTAGGCTATGGAAAAGCCTAGCTATATCGATAGTTCTTTTGGGGGAAGTGAGGAGTACGCTTGTGCAGTGGTGAGAACGCGTGCGCAGAAGACTATTGACCAATAGGAATTTCAGATTCTCGAAAATCAAAATGGCGTCCAGTTTCGTCCTGATAAAACGGGTCGGGGTTTAATTTTTCTGTTTCCTTGTGGAAGTTGAAAAGTATTATAAACATTTACTATAGGTGGTACTGGGAACAGGTTTGTAGAGGATGATGGGATTGGTATTGCAATATGGCTTAGCCAGATTTATAAATATTGATATGATAAAAAGAATAAGAACAGTAATGTATAAATTTAAAACCAGAAGTTAATAAATAAAGATGAGGTATTGTGCAATAATCAATAATATACAAATACTTGTCAATCAAAGATCATCAAAGACGCAAGTTTCTATCCAAGGCTATTCCATAGCCTAGCGTATCGTTTTTATTTCATAAAAACAATTATCCGATTTATATCATCCACTTATGTTTATAACGTCTCCTCGTGTTTTCTAGTTTATAAGTAAATAAGCGTTTCAGTGGGCTGTTTCTCTATTTACAAGTTACGATAAAAACCTATATTGTATAATTGCTACTTTTTATTCTCACTGTAAATAAGTATTTTATTATTTTCTTTTACTTCATTTTGTTTTGTTTTGTTTTGCTTGTTTGTTTGTTTGTTTGTTGTTTTTTTATATATAAAAAAAACAAACAAAAAAAAACAAAAAAAAACATAAGTTTTCTTGTATTATTGGTTTTTAATCTCTTATTCAGTTTATATTCATAATAATATCTATATGATTTTGACTGCTTACTTTTTTTTGCAAAAGTGAACCAGACCAAATTTTCAAGGTCAATATGCATCCTTCAATAGTGCATTAACATCTGTGGGTGAAATTAGTCATAAATTTTACACTTCATAACTTGAACTTTAATGAAGAATAAAATGGATATTGCCTGTAAAATTAACTGATTTCATAACTAAATGTAAAAATGATTTGCAAAGAAAATAGAATAATTAAAAAAGAAAATAAATAATAATAATAATAATAAATAATAATAAATAGATAAATTAAAAGGTAACTTTTCTAGCTCTGCAACAGACTACAAATTTATGATATTAATCAACAAAGAAATGAACGTGAACATAGATAGGTCTAAATTGTACCTGAATGACACTTTAACTGACAAGCAGATATCCGCATCAATATATTGTATACATATTATGTGACAAAAAGCTGCCTTGGTTCCATTTTTCTTTTGACCCTCATTGTACACTACAACACTGAAAGTACCTTTCGATAATATCTTGGACGAATTATAGCCGCTGATATATTAACACAAAATAATAAATATATAGTTTTTACACTCATGTACACATCACTGTAGAAAGTTTGAAAATATAGCATAAGCTACAAAAAATAGGGCATAAGCAATAAAAATGTGGCTTAGGCTATAGTAATTACAGCCTAGGCTACATATATACAGCATGTGCACAAAATTTTTACTTTTGACCCTCGTGGTACACTATAAACTTATGAGATTATGTGCAATGATATCACTGCACAGTTTATTTATATTATCTTAAGTATTTTGTTATAGTACTTTTAATTAATTCCCGGTATTAGGGAGTGACCCTTACAGAGGGTGAAAATACCAGCAACAGCCTCGAATGCTCTACACATGTGATTAGCTAAATCTTATATTTAAATATACGTCCTTGGGATAAAAGAATTAAAAAGTCCATTAAGGCTAAAAAAACTAATTAGCATCAATTTAGATGGTACCTCTTTTTAATTAAAATTTTGATAAATAAACTGCTTGCATTCAGCAAAGCTCGGTAAAAATGTTTATTGTTGTAATTTTAACCGAATCTCAAATAAATCTTTCTAAGTCTTAGTCTTAGTCTTAATCATTATGTTTTGGAGCAAATAAAAATCTTCTCTCATCATTTTTAATGAAAAATGGCCAGAGAATCTAACCATTATTTTTGTATGGCCTAATATAGTATCTATTTTTCATAACTGGAATCCCGGCATAATATCTTACGTGAGTTATTACTATCTTTGGTACCTAACTACCGTTATATTCATGTGCAAATATAGTGCCGTATTGTATTATTTTTTAACGGTGACTTAACGGCAGTTTATAAATCTTTTTGTACCCAATGGAATAATGAAATGTTTTTTTATTTGTATATGCCGAGGAGCAATGTTTTAATTTTATTTAAGCTCTTATTTACCTGTGTCTATATTACTACGCCATTTGTTCTCACCGCTCTAGACACTCTGCGACATTATTTGATTTACCTATAGCTTCCTATTATTATCGCCCATTTGTAATATTTTTCATGTTATTAAAGGTATGTTATAAATATTACGTATTTCACAATGATTATCAATTAATACTACCATTGTATCAAATAATTCCCCGTCGTGCGCGGTCCCGGCTTATGAATAGGCCCGCAGCATTCTCTGAGCTTGGAGTATGAGTCGTCCTAACAGAGGACCCCGAGGGAACCCCGGGATATAGAAATAGGACCTAGTATCTCCGGCTTGCGGGGTGTGACCCCTCCTAAACGGAGGCTGACCCCGAGGGTCCCGGGATATAGAAATAGGACCCATTCCGTGGTTGTGCGGGATTAATAAATACACAACCCATCTTTCGGATGGGATGTAAACTCAGGTCCACGTGTTGGAAGAAATGCCACGCTTCCTGCACGTTAAAGAACCCTTGTAGCAAGCTCTTTTTGGGGTGGTCCGTAGGTGATCGGCTACAAGGCTAAATTCCCCGCCCTTGACGATTTCACCCTATTTTTCCAGTGGCAGTCAGAATTTCCCGTCCAATGGCCCTTTCCATACCACAAAGATTTATTTATTAACAAACTTGTTCTCGTCTTGATATAGCTGAAATATTGCTGAGTAGACGTTAAATAATATTCAATCAATCAATCAATCAAATAATTCCAGTTGAATATCTCGCATGTAAATTTAACGTCCGTGATATTAATTTTGGAAAGAGTTGTCCCTCTTTCGATTATAGTGTGCAATTGGATATGCTGACCATTCTTGATTTCTGTTTTACCCTGTATTTCATGGCAACTTTTGTGTCAATGTGTGACGGATTTTATACTACTATTTGAGAATAACAAAGCAACATACCCCGGAAACACATACCATGGTTTTTATAAAATTAATCTTCTGATTTAAAAGATTACACTAAAGAATCAGTTACCCAACAGATATTTCAATAACACACCTTAGCTGGCTGTATGATGGCTACCACATGTGGCTCAGATCATGCATACCCTTCTGCAACATGTGGTTATACTGCTGGTTTGTAGTTTGCAGTTTTTTTAAAATTCCATATAGCAATGTATTGTGGTGTTTTAAGCTGACCATTTTCCCGCATATATGAAATAAATTAATATAAGATCATATCAACCAAACAAAATAACATACACATTTTTTTTTCATCCATTGATGAAATAAGATTTAAATCCAGTTATCATTTGATATGGTTGCAACCATATCTTTTCTTGTCTGATTGTCGTGAATGGTTTAACGGAACTTCTCATCCTGTCGCAAATTTTATCTTTTACTTAGGTCTTAAGATCGTTCTTTTGTGTAATGGCTGCGCCCATGAAAAACATGTTAACTGTTTGATAGCAAGAAAAACTTGCTAATTCTCTTTGTTAACAGAAGGAAAACACTCCATACAATGACCAGAAAAAGGAAAAAGCCATCAAAGGACGACCCAGCTAATTTAAAGCGTTTCCGTGATGAAATAATAAATCTGTCCGAACCGTCGTCCAAATCCGATTTTTTTCAGCATGGGAGGTCCGAGTTGACTAATTTCAGCAAGAGGAAACTCCCTAGAAAATTGAAACGTAAAGAAGAAAGACATTTTAAGAAGGCTAGACGACAAGCATACAATCAGAGGAAGCCGGTATGAGACTATAATAAACAGTCGTGGTCTAAAATGAGAGTTCGGACAACGGCGTTTCTTTTCACCCAAATACACCCAAATATACCCAAATGCACCCAAATACACCAAATGCTTCCCAAATAAACTGAAATTAGGATACAAACATATAAAATAAATTAAAATTATACTTTTAAAACAGTCTTTATTAACTTCAAGTATGTATTTTTAAAGTATTTGCATTGGAAACAGCCCACAAGCAATTCCTATAATGGCCGTCATTTAGATTACAAGTCACATGATTTTTACATGTGAGGATTATCCACACAACCACTAACATTCTTTTTGTAAACAAAACGACTTTAAAGTACTACCCAAGATGATTAAAGCATACCTTCTCACTATACCAGTTGATTGAGATAAGGACAGAAACATTTTAAATATTATTTATTTATTAAATCCCATGAAAATTACGCCAATTCCAAAACATTATATTTCTAGCGAAAGGGGGGTTGAGGTCTCATGCAGATTTTCCGTTGGTAAAATTATCACAAATCCCGAAATCCTGCACATATGTTATAAAACATGCAAATCCCAGAAAACTTTTTTATTTTTTTTTTATAATTTTCAACTTCAAAGTGTATAAATCTAAAGATATACTGTATGCAGTGATTTAGCTAGCGCTCGTCACTTTCGCCATTGACGAATGTTTTTTAGAAGTGGCGAATTTTTTCAGACTGCAATTCGTCACTTGGAATTTTGAAAATCGCCAAATATGAAAATATTATGTTCATAATCTTTGTTACTGTAATCTAATTGTCCAAACTGACACTTTAATTACACCTGTCATATCAATTAAAGGATTAGTTCAGTGGTAAACAAACGCCATCGGTGATTTGTTTACCTGTGTTCCCTGGCTTGTTATCACTAATTAACGGTCAATCAGAGATAACCTGCTTACCTGTATGGCAGTTAACCATCAGTTGTTTAAAATTATTATGGTATTGAACATTAAAAGTATTCTTTCAGCAAAATTTTCATAATTAACAGGTCATACTTCCCCTTTGAAAACATTGATTTTTTTTTTTACAAACCACGTGTTTTGATAGTGGGTTATTTCCCCTTTAAAATTTGTCTTTCAATTTCCTTGAAATTATTTTGTAGACATTTACTATGCTGATATTTGCTATATTCAAGATCACACAAAATTTATATTGCACCACTATTTAATCTTAAAGGTGCTTAAAAACAAAATATGAATGGTATTTTGAAAAATTATTTATTTTTTATTACAAATATATAGAAGTTTGAATTAAGTTATGAAAAGAGTTAGACTGCAGAATATTTGGATGTTAATCTTGACATCAATAAATCAAACAGCAATGCAAATTCATATTGATCAAACTGCAACGCATGCAGATGCTCTTCTCTAACTTAAATGTACATTTATGACTTCTAACTTCTTAAGATGGAATCACTGAGAGAGTATGAAAATACAAAACTTAAGTGTGGATGATGAACATATAAAGTGAATATCAATTTGTTACTATAATATGAAGTATTAAATGCAAGAAAAATTTAAAAAATAATATTAATAGTCACATTATTATCTTCATGTTGATTATTATCTGCATAGTACACATCGGCCCGCGAAATTCGATACGCAAAAGTGACTAATGGTCTCAAAATCCTAGCTAAAACCCTGCTGTATGTAAACAAGGACGTATCTAAATATACGTCCTTGATGTAAATTAATACATCAAATTTGTCATTTGTTTGTTCAAATTTTATCCACATATATATATGATCAAGTATTTTATAAAGTTTGTTTTTGTCCATCCATAAAAAAAAAAATTCTCGCAATCCCGTTAAATTTCTATGTCAAAATTCCGATTTCCTATTTCCTTGAGTTAAAAATTGTTCAACCTGATGCCCCAAAAATGTCAGGAGACTCGATCGCGGGGTAACAGCAAATTATTACAGAACGGATTGTTTACTCACAGAAGTGAAAAGAAAGACTGATTGAAAATACAGAATATCATTCTATATTTTCAGAATATCGTTCTGTCTTCACTTATCAAGGAATATAATGAACCTGAATTCCCCTAATGTTTTTTAAATCCTGAAAAATGAAATAAAAAAACATAATATTTTTTTCATGGGCAACAAAAAAGAGTATAATTCATAATATGAGAAACAATCGAAGTGTATTGACTATTGACTTATCGTGTTAATTTAGTTAGAGGTTCTATATGCCATGTACAGTGGTGGCATCCCGGCGAAATACATATTCAATATTTTTTTTTGGAATGTTAATTTATAACAATTTTCGCAAATCTTTAGAATTATGGATAAATATAATATATCAAAGGCTTTGCCCGTCTATTTTTTTGCTTATAAACGTGCGAAATATGGAAAACACAGGAGAGGCCTCTTTAGGAAATTCTTAAAAAGACACAAGAATACGTCTTTCTGGAGACATAGGAAAATAATTTGATGGGAACAGCAGTACAGACATGTCTGTGGTAGAAGTAGCAAGGGTTCACAGGCAAAACCTGTTATCCTTTTACATATTTACTTGCTAAAAAACAATAAGGAGGGAATTTAAAAAAAAAGTTGAAATTACAAAGTCGTTCGCATAACACGAAAATCAGAAATAGTACAGCTTTTCAATGCATATGTTGCTGGAATTTGTATATAACTTCGAATCGGTATTGGTCTCGTGCAACGAAATATATGTTTCTTCCTACGTTTTCGTACGTCCGACTGAGTATAAAGTATATAAATTGACAGACAATCCTATAAAACAGATTTACACAAGTATGAATTTTATTTTATTGTCTCAATAATTATTTTTTGGCGACCAGTTTGTCATCCAACAAAACAGGATTATCAGATTATTTTTTATCCCCGCACTTTCGAAGAAAGTTCGGGGATATTGTAATACCCTCCGTCTGTCCGTCCGTCTGTCCGTCCGTCCGTCTGTCCGTCCGTCCGTCCGTCCGTCCGTCCGTCACACTTTTCTTGTGACTCAAACTCCTCCTACATTTTTGGATTTAGGGATNTACAGTAAACTCCACTTAGCTTTCGGAAACAAACCAATACAACTTTCTGTCAGTTTGAGACCTTGTGTTGCAAACAAGGGCACATGTAACACAAAACAACACAATTTGGCATTTGATATTCAAAAGGTTGAAACATTTTGACGACAAGAGTACTCAAACAATATGTATGCATGTTAAAAGTTATAAACTGTTGCTTGAAACAATTTACGCCCCTTCTATGTCACGATACAGATAATTTCATTTGGCCATTAATTAATTTTTTGTTTATTTTATTTCATTCAAATTGCAAATATAAATACCCTTCATAACCTCCTTAATGTTGTGCCAATACAAATTATAATAATCAAATGTAAATACAACTTTTTATAAAGAAACATCACTGCCTTTACTGTGTTTACATCAGTTGATCCTCACAAGTGACGTCACAACACTGGAACCTCGTAATCGATCTAAAAATATGCATATCGCGGTCAACAGATTTATCAGTGTTTACACACACTGTTCTCAGCTAATTACATACTGAGGAGATGTTTCACACATTGATTTAGTTATATAGATACAAAATCAATCAAAATACGATGTTGTGTGATTTAGTGTCCGGTGTCCTTTAATAAGAGAATTTTGCCAAAATACAACGCTGCTAGAAAACTGGACAAGGTAACAAAATGAGTTTGCTATAGCACAATGAGAAATAAAAATATCTACCAATCGATCTAATAATCTTCAATTGAAACGATTGGGAAAAAAATTGTGTCAGTTCAATCGATGAAATTTTCCCAAAATCAAAGGGCGATAATCCCGATTGTCAACATTCATGATAGAAGTCAACGCAAGTGAAACCAGTATTTTCAACCAAAATAATCAAGTTATTGCCTATGTTTACCAACAGTTGAACTAAATATTAAAAATTAAAAGTCCTTGCAAACTTACAGCATAAATATTTCAATTTGCAGGTCAAGAATTGAACTTCATTTTAATCTACAGTACAAACAGAGGCATTCAGTTGAAAATCACTCAAATCCGACGTCGGTGAATTGTGTGTGAAACTGGGTGAATGTCCGACAACAAACCCGACATTCACCGACATTCACGGATGTCCGAGAAACTGATAAACAGAGGATTAACTCACCTGCTGTTGTTATTTGTACTTGTCAACATTTATCTACTTGTGTATACAAAGTAATTATCTCTAAGTGCATTTAATTATTTTACAGTAACTTCTGTATTTAGTCATTTGGAAAAGCTTGCACAGTCGGAATATCGAGATGATATTTTTAAAAAATATTATGCGTATGGCAGAAAATAACTTATAATTGGTATGAACATCGTGAATTATATGTGACTCTCAGAACTCAAAGTTGTCAAAAGATCATATTATATATATAAAATAATTTGTTACTTATTAAATAATTTGCACAAATATCAGCCTTAAAATTGCGCAATTTGGTTTTGTTAGGTCAAGGTTAATCTTAGTGAGTGACGACCTATAAATAGCACGCTATTAATAACTTTGAATTAAAAAAAAATCACACGAAAAATAGCTTCAGAGAAAATCAATATTCACATATCCTTGCAGGGAATATTTCAGTGAATATTCAGTTCCAAGAATTACTTAACATTCCATAAAAGCATTTGTTATTTTTTACACGATGTCACGCTCAACAGACGGTGAACTTTTCTCATTTTATCATGTTTATGCTAACATCTTCATAAAATCCGAAAGAAGTTTCCAATGGTATAAAAGTTCCCTTTTGCTATTCTGAAATGCCTCGGCAAATTTTGGAAGAGACCACGTCTTTAGCTCCTATTTTTGTCACAAACAATACGTGCGAGTCTATTTTTAAGGGGAATCCGCTAAACTGTATTTTGATTGGTCATAGAAATAGAAATTCCATGCCTCAATTTCGTGCAACCTGAACATTCTAGCATATCAGTATGAGAACGTTTTGAAATTAGACGTGTTTTAACCCACTTTTCTCGGTCAAATGGAAATTGAAGAGATATTTTTACATAGGTATATGTTTCGTTGAAGCCATCCATTTGTGTTTTTTTTATTCGTTGCCTTCGTTCGGAAATACGATTTTGATAGGGAAGTCGCATGAAACCCAGTCATTGAGTTTATTTTTTTACTCTTAATTTGATATTAGCCTAAAACTTTTGAAGAGACAATTAGGACACTAAAACTCTGACAATTCTGGTGGAAGTCCGACTTTCACCGGCATTTATCACTTGACCCAACATCAAAGAAAATTACCCACGATTTTTTGGGTGAAATTTTTCCGACGATTTTGCCGGACAAACACCGACAAAACCTGTGAATTCCGGGGTGACAAGGGTGAAAATTGTCGGACCAGAGTGATTTTTAACTGAATGCCTCTGTTTGTACTGTATACCCGTTCTCTACCGATTTTAATGAAATAAGTGCATGTCTACAGGTATAGAGGCCTTAGAGGGGGAGTGAATTTTGATAAAACAAGTGCCTTCAGGTAGATAGGACGGTATGGAGCGCATGCAATGATTTGCAGTGATAGGGCCTGCTTTACTTGAGTAGAGAGGGAATATGGATATAAGAAAAGAATGGCCTGTAGGTAGCCAACATACTACATTGTACTAAGCAAGCTCTTGATAGGATCAGACCTTAATCTGGCTATATTTGTACTCTAATTACTTTAATTTAATTTATCCCCAGTGGAGTTGCAGGTGATTTTGGCCCCATAATGTTGTGAAAACACAATGCTAAAATATCAATGACTTTGCATTAACAAATGCTGCATTTATTAGGACCAATTTTCTAGGGTAGAGGTCTGTGGATTGTCTACACCATTTTTGTTGCAATTTCCAGTTTTGACACAGTAACACAAATAATTTAAATTTTCATTACCATGTGGTATATATTAAGTGAAATAAATCCTGCATGATTCAAATTTTCTCTAATAATTATTATAAACTGAAACAATTGGTATAAGACTTTTTTATCCAAAGTAGTCCCAAGTAAAATTCATTGGGCTTTAATAAAAAGTTGATATTACACTCTACTAAAAAAAACCAACAATTTATATATATTTTTTATTTCTTAAGATAGAATTATATAAAATAAGTAATCATGCAGGTTATACAGCTGGTTTGTGTCTATATTATAACTTTAAAGGATATGGAGTAAATAAACCTTGAAATCAGCAATTTAATTTACATGGGGCTAAGTATTTGTGGTAATCTAGCTAGTCATATATTATAAATTTAACATTTCCTTCTGTGTGGTAATAATGCATCACATTTTATTTCTATCTCAATCTTCAGATAAAATATATCCTAAAATTTCACAATCAGACATAATTAGCCCAAATCGGCATAAGCAAGCAGATTTTTTTCCATGTATTTCCCCAGCATAGATTGAAAACTGTTTAAAATGTGTGACAAAGATCAAGAGTGACACCAATTATACACCAGGGTATGAGAAAAGGTTTCCTTTGCTAAATCATAACATGAAATACAAAGAATTGGGGACAAAATAATGCATTCAGCAGTAGCCAGTGTTGGAATTTCACTGAGTTCTTCAGGAGTCTCAGAGGACATCTAATTTTCCACAAAAAATAACTCACAAACAAATAACTCACCATCTCACACAGGAATTTGGCCTCCCAGTGATAGTTTAAATGACTTTTTAACATACTGATAGAGAAATTCATGCCTAGTCAAGGAATGGAGGGGAAATGACAAAACAGTGAAATCAAGTATGCACATGTGCCATGCATTACTTTATGTTGTAACCATAGATCTACAAGCATAATGATGAGAATCCTGCAAAGATATGCAGCCCATGTACAGCATGCCTTAGTGGTTGAAAATATTTTTTTTATATTCTACAAGCTCAAATAGCATGAAATAAGACATCTAGTAAAGTATGCAATGGAATGCATAAAAATTACATCAAAACATCAAAATAAGCAGGTTAGTAAAAGAATCTTGAAACATAATCAATGATGTCAAAGGACAAAATTGTCACTACCCCCCCCATCAAACTATGGAATCAGTCTGTCTCTAGACCCAGTGACAAGTCACAAAGTATAAATGAAGATATCTGGCTTTTTGAAATTTTCTAATATTTACATGTGTTGAAGAATTGGACATTTGACTCGTGACTTCAAAGTTGCCCTTGCGACCTTTGACTTTGAGGCAACAGACAGGGCTATAATAAAATAAATTTGGCGTCTTTTTAACCAGATATACATAATTTTACCTCTATTCATTGAAACAATATCTTGAAGAAGAATAATGGTACTCTAAGGTGTTAAATATGGGAAAATGCACCGTCGGCGAAATACTGTCCTGCCTCGGAGATGCTTCCAGAAAGTTGGTTGTTTATAAATAACGTTATCTGGTAACTGTATGAAATTTTCAAGAACTCTTCTTCATGACTCTATGAACACGAAAATACCAGTCGATATGAATATTCATTAGGGGAAAGAAATTGTGTCACTTCGTTTCGACCACAAAAAATGTAAACAAGAGTCGCTAGCCGACATTTTGTCTTTCACAAGGCTCATGTAATTATTCAATTTAAGGAAAGATTTCGCCCAGATAGAAGATCAGAGTGTACCAGTCATCCACTTAATGACCTGAAGTTTCATTTAAAAGCATAAACTTATTTAGTTTCACTTATTTATTAGGACTAAAACAAGTAAATACGAAGGGTCGTCAAAATCTTTTTTTCTCAAAGTTCTATAGCGCCACCTGGCAGTGACGTCTCAGAAAATTATCTCCACTTGTTTTTCTGTAATCTAAACCACCCATTTTTCTGTCAAATCAGGGAAATGCTTTTCGGCTGAAATGCCAATTAAAACTATGATATGACATGCCCATTACGACCACGAAAAATATACCCAAATACACCAATTAACGCTTTTTAACATAATTTTCATGCTGAAAATATAAAAAATATCATTTGTTTGTTATACTTTTATCATTTTTTTTCTATCAAATTGTGATGTTTTCATACAAAGTTGAAGAATAATACACAAAAACTCCCATTTCACATTCAACGCCTGAAGGCTTGGCACCAAAATAATTTGACAAACTCATGAAAGATTTATTCAATTTAATGTTAATTGAATCACAATTTAATGAAAAAAAATGTTTAAAGTCAAAATGTACCTTAGCAAATTGCAATAACAACTTGTTGAAGTGTATATATTACATGTAAGTAGTGTATTTGGTTGCAATTGCTCTCATGGACATAAGGGGCATGGAATATCAATGCCAAAAATTAATATTCAATAAATAAAATGTTATGAAATATCATTAAAATATACAGTTTACAATGATTTGGGTGTAATTGGGTATATTTGGGTAAAAAGTCACTCCCGTTTAGACAATTCCTCCCGAGTGTTTCAGTCAGAAACAGATGATGGAATTGTCCTGCCTCACATTTTAAGCTCACCTGACCCAAGGGTCAGTGTGAGCTATTGCCATCACTTGGCATCCATCATCCGTCCATTAACATTACACATTTTCATCTTCTCCTCTGAAACCACTGAAGCAAATTCAACCAAACTTTACGGAAATGATGTATGGAAGGTCCTTTACAAAGTTTGCTCATCTTGTTCTGATCTGATAAAATACATGGCCACCAGGGGGGAACATAATTTTTTTTTTTGTAATTTGTTTATTTTCAAGTAAACATGTTAAATTACAAAACGACAGAAACATATAAAGTATAAAATATCATTTTGACAGTGTATCATTTTTTTAAACCAAACAGTATACTTTTATACAACTACTGCCTCCAGAAGTGACCACTTTTTATTAATTTTATTATTCTGTGCAGGGGATAAGTACAGTGCAGAATTTTTTCTATGTTAATATAATATTTTAAATATTCAATTCCACCTTAACAGAAGGCTTTTTTCCATCACATCTACATTTGTAAATAAAATATTTCAGAATAAGTAAAGTATGATTAATAGTATCATATATCTGTGATTTATTTGTAACACCAAAAATAATTTCTTTTGAGATAAGAGGAATTGTAATTCCACAGCAATTCAAAGAATTTCTTATACCAATCCAAAAATTTTGCACAAATGAACGTTCCCCAAAAATATGTATTAGTTTTTCCTTAGTTTCTGAACAGAAGGGAACATAGTTTAACATTGGAGTCTATGAGAATTGAGAAAATCATCCTTTTCATCATCTTCTCTAAGACTATTTAAGGAAGTTTAACTAAACTGTATTGGAATGAGGTATAGAAGATCCTTTGCAAAGATTACTCATTTCAAAAGGATCAGACAAAAAAATATGAGTGCTAATGGAGAACATAGCTTAATATTAGACTCCATTGGTGAAAAACTTTTTTTTTTAATTGGTCATAGAAGCATTTTTTCAGGTGAGCCATACACGCTCAGTCTCTGAGCCTCTAGTTTTCAACTGCTAATTGTTTTTCTCAGATTTGTCGACAGAATATTAAAAGTAAAAAACATGGCTGTCACAAAACAAAAATGTGTTCTCTTAATCTAGGTGAACCCTTGTAGCTAGCTTGTTTTGAGTGGTCTGTAAGTGATTTGCTACATGTACAAGGCTAAATTCCCAGCCCCTTTGATTTCTCCCTCCTTTTCCAGTTTTAGTCAGAATTTTCTGTCCCATGGCCCTTTCAATACCCCAAAGTGATTATTTATTGACAAACTTGTTCTTGTCTTGATGCAGCTGAAATATTACTGAGAAGATATTCAATCAATCAATCTTAAACTAGGCCAGCTACTGCAACATAAATTCAATATTTGAAAAGATGGAGTGTGTTTAACTTTATCTTTAAGGTTGCACTTCAGAGGTTTTCAAACAGAGGGATGTGAATTTTGCAGTTGTCATGTCATTTGTGCGAAGTTCTATTGTTTTCTGACGTTAAGCATTGTAACTCAATGTTGTTTGCATTGTTATGTAAAGGCCTAGGGGGTCATGTGATTTGGGATGCATGAATCTCACTCAATATATGCGTTGCAAACATGTAAAAAGGTGAGAATACACTGGATCAACTGAACATGCTGAAGAAATCCCTACATCTACAAAACAATCACGACATATAAAGTTTATAGGTCCCCTTTTAAGTTACAGAGCTGCCTGATGATGCTATACTCCCAAAAATTTTATTTTCGGTTTATTTTAATAAATTTAACACCAAAACTTTAGTATCCCAAAATAGTTCATGTCTGATGTTACTGTTAGGTCACAGGAGTCAGAAATTTTATCAGTATTATTTCAAGTTCTCAGGTTTAATTGGTAAAATATCAATTTTCTAGTCAGAAATTTAATTGAATAGTAAAATTATAATGTCTGCGACACAAGACAATTTATACTGACCCAGGGATCGAAATAAGCGGGCGCCCATGAGCCCGAGGCTCCTAAAAATTGGGAAGGGCTCCTAAATATTATGCTGTAGTAGCTGTCGGGCTCCTAAAATATTGACACCCTATTTTATTATATTTTTGTAAAGCCAAATGGGCCTACAGTGACAGGTATTGACAGCACCATTGTATATTTTGTTTACATATTCAGCCAATCGAAATTGGTCTTACTTCTACATTTCCCACTAACCACATAATCCAGTTTTAGTTTACATCCGGTCGGTTTGTTTTAAATAAAAAGTAAGTCTGAAACGTCTGAGAGGAGACGATTCTTTCTATTTCCGGTAAAGCTCATCAATACACCGATCACAGGAGTCAGAAATGTTATCGTGTTTCGTGAAACTTCATTGTGTTTGGCTTCGTATTTGAACTTGCATTGGTGTATTGATAACATTTCCGACTCCTGTTCACTACATTTGTACTACGTTGCGTGCGTAAGACTTCTTTTTATGCACCGGTTAACCATCGCTTGAATGGCTTAAATTTACTAATTTAGGCTAACCATATCCCTAATTAAACACAAACCACAGGACACAAACTCTAACCCTATTCATAACTTTAACCCTAACCCGTAACCTTTACCCTAACCAAAGCTTACTGTAATAAATGTAAATGCCAAAAAAATCACCACCCTTAAGTAGTGGGTCCCCTAAAGTAAATGAATAAAGTAAATTCAATCTCCCAAAGATAATTAAATAAATATTGTATTACTGACAGGGAAGTTAATGATTGGAACCCAAAATGACTAAGATCTGTGAAATATGTACATGTAAATTTATACATGTAGATCTAAGATAATAAAGCAGAATGACCCTGACCCTGCTTACAGTCTATCCAATTTGTAAGTACAATTTATTTCACACATTTATATAGCTTAACAGTCAGTAACTGATTTTCAGGGACACTTAAATTGTGGAATGGGTCCTATTTGTTCATTAAAAAACATGTACCTCTGTTACATGTTTTAAAAGATAAAGAAATCATAATAGTTACATGTTTGAAGCAATGATTTTTCCAAGTATGAATACTCTTCAGTACTGACTAGAATGAAATATAAGTTTGGATAAGTCTCGACGATTTGTTAACTCAATTTACAGAAAAAACATTGAATATTTTGAAAATGCAACCTAAAAAATGATAGTTTTGAAAATGGTAAAAAGACTCCAGGATATTGCCAGAATGCAGGATTTACCCCAGACCCCTCGCCGAAAGGACACTGTGCTTTGCACAGTGTGTCACTTCGCTTCACGAAGTGAAGGGCCCCTAATTATTTGGAAGGACTCCTAGATTTCAAACTTAAGGGCCCCTGTGGCCCCTAATTTTCAATTTCTTATTTCTACCCCTGCAGTGACCAGTTCCATATCAAAATCCAAATTCATCAACTACCAGTAGTGACATCTGTCTAAACCTGAAAGACCATCCAACCTAGTACAGTTGTTTAAAAAAAGAAACTGATGCAATAAAATTGTTAAGTATAGTAAAAAAAAATATGTAGGCAATTGAATGGTAATGTCAAATAGGGCACAAAATCTTGAGATTTACCTGCTGCTTTCCTGTTCACTGACTACATTCATGAAACCTCAATGTGTGGGGCTTCCTGTTTCAACTTAAAAGGAAATATTGATAAACAGAAACTCAGATATTAAAGGTGGATTATTAACAATGAAAAAAAGTTCCATATTTGTTCCAACAAAAATTGCAGTACATGTATGTATCATGTGAACATGGAAAAGTACAACACACACAAAATTGTCCTAAAGAAATAAACAAAAATGTTAAAATTTAATCATTAAATATGCATTTTACAGATAAAAAACTATGGCAGTTTGACAACACATTTAATATATGTATTTATGGAGGGGGACGGAGGTGGGACCAAGTGCAGGTACCCCTGCTGAAAAACGGCAATTTTTGTCATTTTTTGACTTTCAAGTTGTCATGGAAACCTGCTAAAATGAGTTAGGCAAGTTATATTGCGCAGACATATAGAGTGGCAAGTCCTCTTTGCTAGTGAGCATAAGAGACATGAAAAGTCTTCGATCTAGAGTCAGAGTTTGATAAACCCTTAGTGGCAAAAGTGCCGATTTTTGCAATTTTTGCTTACAACTTGGTGTAAAAAATTTCAAAAATTTTTAAAAATTTTTTGTTGGTGTCTGGCACATTTGTAGACCTTTTCTGTAAACAAAAAAGCCAAGAACTTTACATTTCTGCTGCAGGTCTTGAAGTACTGGGGTCTATGACAGCCCACCCCCCACTAAAATCTCACTTTTTGCGACTTTTGGCTTTCCATGAGTGCTAAATAGGGACCTGCAACTCCAGCAGTTTAGATTCTTGATCCTATTGGGGTTATTTGTTTAGCTGCAGTACCCTTCTGTCTGTCATGCCTGCTAAGCTTCAATTTCCAATGTATGAGATACCGTGAGGGACATAAAAGTAACTACAGGTTCCACGATGCCTAAAGGCATCGTCCGCCTGGAAAGTGTTATTACTATAACAGTATTTGAAGTAAGTAAGTAAATATTTTATTACCAATTTTGTTCCCAAAACTGAGCATGAAAGTGATTGAACAATACAAAGACACACATAATTAAGTACAATCAGTATAATCAGGTGCTCTGGAAGGGTAAGTATGACCTCTTCCATGGGTGGCAACTTTCACAGGGCTAAATTTTAAATCACATTTGGTATGTGTCGGTCCAGTTTTAAATACTGGAGTCAAATCTTATGATGCTACTACTTACAGGTTAAGGAAACATTGTCAATTGTTCAAAAATACATTGTATTTATTTTTTTTATAAAACAGATGCCAAAACCAGAAGAAGAACAAGAGAAGAAGAAAAAGGAAGAAATGTTAGAACAAAAACAGCAGAAATTAGAAAAATTAAAGAAAAAGAAGAAGAAATCAAAAGAAAGAAAACTAAGAAAACTAAAGGAGGTATTTAACAGTGATGTTATAAGTCAAACATTAAATGGAAAATAGGAATCTAGTAAATATTAGATTACATTAGGTCTTCACATATACAAATGTATGAAGTTTCATACTTTATTTGAAATGCTTGTAACAAAAGAAAACAAAATATATGAAAGTTATAATATACATGTTAGGCCACACAAAGTTAATTAATTGGTTCTCATGCAATTTTTCATTGAAACTGATGAGAGAGGGAGGCGATTTTTTTTTTATTTTTATTTGTCAAAAAATACATGTCGGACACAACTTTTTACTTCGTAAAAAACACCAAAAAGGTAGTGAGGGAGGTGTTTTGTAGTTTTATTTTATTGAAATGGCAAAAGTAAGGTCAATGAGGGCTTTTTTCAAGCCTCAGAATAGATAAGGGAGGGCCTTGCAGCCAATAAATTATTTTTTGGGGCCTAAGTGCAATCATTTTAGATTCCAAATTAGATTATCTCCCTTATTTTCTGATTAATGAGTGCAAATAAAAATAGATTGTCAATACTTCTTCTTAGAAATATCTTAAGCCAAAAATAACTTATTCTAATGGACATACAGAAAAACAGGTATTTGGCAATATTCTGGAAAACCAGACAATAGATATCGGGAGTTCATAATTTCAATATGCTTGTTTTATTAAATGAAAAAAAAATAGGGGATACCACCTTTTTATATTTTCGCAAATAAGACTATTTAAATAATTTTGGTACCCCTACCACTTTTTCAAACCATATGATGTGTCCAGTTTAAAAAAGATGATCTTGGTAGAATTATATTTGATTTTTTAATACAATTATTCAAATGTTCAAATGTTTATCCTTAAAAAATATTTCTACCCATTAAAAAAGATAAATACTAAACAATGCATAAAACCCAAATTCAAAATAGCTGACGTCATTCAACCTTCGTATACTAATGTATGTCGAGACACAAAACTTAACATATGTTTAAAATGAGGGTTTGGTATTTGGTCATGATAACATATTCATTTGACTTGTAAGAGGAGGGCCTGCCTACATCATGTACATTGTAGTTACATTGTAGTAGGTGGTAGATTTAAATACTGTGGAAGTACTTTTTTTCGTGGACATCAATTTTCGTGGTTTTCATTAAAATGGTACTTAAATTCCAGTTCTTACGGAAAAAATGCATTTCATTGGGAACTTAATTTCGTGGTTTTAGCAAACCACGAAATCAACAAAAATTGGAACCCCACGAACAAAAGTACTTTCACAGTAGTCAAAAAACTGACTTAGCTAACAGAATATTTTATCAGCTCACTTAGCTTGCTCTAAACCTAGACGCCCAGTTTGACTTGTAAGAGGAGGGCCTGCCTACATTGTAGTAGGTGGTAGATTAAAATAGTCAGTGAATGGACTTGGTAAACAGAATATTTCATCAACTTGCTTAGCTGGCTCTCAACTTAAGAGACCTGGCATTAATTGCCAGCATTTATTTTTGTAAAGAGAATCATGCTCTTCGATTACATTTCTACTCTAACGAAATGACTTACCGAAGTCTAGTAATGTAACTTATGCTAGAGTCAAACACTTTAAAAAAAAAAGGACCCACCATGTATAATTTTTTTTTCCATATACTGTACCTGCATGTTACTTTAGTGTAAGTCTTCAATATACCCTACCACCTCCCCCCCTAATTATTCCTGGAAAAGCCCTAACCTGGAATAAACAATGAAGGGATATGGAGACAAAGTCTCCACTAATACATGGCAAACCAAGCAATGGAACAACACTTTTATTGTTGTTCTTCGTGAAGTCACAATCAGGCCTTCAACAATGAGCTCTCCTCATACCGAAGTCCTAGATTTTAACCTAGGAAGAGACGAGTGGAATTTTGTATAAACAACAATGTTTTTGCTATATCCTTCTATCATTTAATACTGTTATCGTAAATTTCTTTTTGAAGGAAGAAGAACGGAAAAAAGAAGAATTGCAGGCAGCAATACAGAGAGAGGAGAAATCATTGAGGCAACTTGAAAAACAGCTTCATTTGAATAAAAGAAAGAGTAAAAATCTACCCCAGTCTTTCTTGGATGATGGCTTAGACTGTATCCATTTTACAGTGTCCAACACACTTATTTTATATAATGCCTTTACTGGCTGAGTACCCATTCTTGCCAGGTATCCAATCTGGCCATTCAGCTAAAAATGGTGCAGATAAAATTTTATCTATTGTTTGAAATAAGCAAATATTCAACTTTACAGGGAACCAAATCTTTCACAGAAAAATCTGAAAACACAGTGTTCTAGCCAGGATTTGAAAAGGGCATTGCACCAATCGTAAAAAGGGCACTGTACTGCGTAAATCAAATCTGAAAAAAGGTACTTTGATACGTAAATGGTGTTTCAAAAGTGCTTCATTATCATGTACCACTGGAAAGTTTACATTCTCATACAAAACACATAGCTAAAAAGAAAGGTATAGAAAAACTTTATAGATGCTATACATAGTAAGTAAGTAAGTAAGTAAGTAATATCACTGGCCCATGGAGGCATATAACAGTACAAACATATATGATTAGACACAACAAACATAAGAGAAACATACAGCTGAATGTATGCTTAAGTATAGAAGCTGTCATACAAAATCAATGACTATCAAAGTTTATTGTAAATTTGACCTTCAATGTGCTCCAACCTCCCTGTATAGTCAGAGGGTAAGAAGTCTAAAGACTCTTTTTTTTTCTTCAACTAATGTTGAGTTGTCAAGAAAGAACATAAATATTCAATTGATTAGTTGACTGAATAAGTATTATAATTTATTTTTAAGTTCAAAGATACAAAAAAATATTGTGAAAATAGACACATATATTATTTCAGACAATTACTTAGAAAATTTGCAGAACATTCCGTTATTGGTGTATGTCAGGATAAAGATAAAAAATTTATAGCCATTATTTGTAAACTGGAGAATTATGCAAGGGAGGTAATTAATGAAGTTTTCTAAAAATGGTCGTATGTTGATTTCTGGTAATTATTGTAAATGTTGACTGATTGCTAAATAAACAACACCTGTCCTAATGACTGCCCCAATCAGCCCTAATTAATCAGTCTAATAACTTGTTTATCTGTCACAAAGCTACCTGTGTTGATTGACATAAAATCAATAACCAGATATGTATGATAATTTTCAGTTTGACAAAATACATTTGTGGGCGATTTTCCCAGCAATTTTATATCAGAAATTAGAGCAAAACAGCACTGGCACCACAACAAAAAGGGCAGACTTGATGAAAAGGGTACTGGCGTCGCAAAAAAAGGGCTGGCGTTGCGCCATACGTTTTTTGTCTACCGAGAGCACTGAAACATTTTGTAGAAATGGCAAGTGGTGAGATTTGGTACCTGGCGAGGATGGGTTCTCGGCCAGTATGGAATAAAACTAAACCTGCAATATTATATTTCCCAATGTACAAATTTTTCAAAATATATTTGGATGTGGTTTCTCTGCATGGCTTTTAATAAGGGCCCTGCCAACAATTTTTGAGAGGTCTATTTGGTAAAACCTCAAATAAAAAACAGTTGCACAATTAATAAGAAATGTTGGAAAGTGTGTATATCCTTAATTTGCTTTCAATTTCATGTTTTCAGAGTTATGGAACTTAACTNAATAAAACTAAACCTGCAATATTATATTTCCCAATGTACAAATTTTTCAAAATATATTTGGATGTGGTTTCTCTGCATGGCTTTTAATAAGGGCCCTGCCAACTATTTTTGAGAGCTCTATTTGGTAAACACCTCAAATCAAAAACAGTTGCACAATTAATAAGAAATGTTGGAAAGTGTGTATATCCTTAATTTGCTTTCAATTTCATGTTTTCAGAGTTATGGAACTTAACTAATAGATATGGATGAAATTGTTTAGGATCATTCCAGACATCAGGATGATCAAAGTTTCACAAACATGATCTGGTAATCTGTAAGATAATTTTTGAGGTCCAAAAACCTATTTACACAATTTTCAGCTTTTTTTTCACCAAATAACTTTCACCAATGAAAAAACTACATGATGACATGTCCCCACACAAGGTTTATGTAGGAGTTTGGTTTATTGGTAATTTGTTTGAATTTCCTTTGATCTACATTGCATGATAATGTCAGTATCAATGAACAGGCCATGAGATAGAAAATAACAGGTCACTATGGAGGCGTCGCGAGCGTGTTGCTATGCTGACGTCATGTTTGGTACTATATGTCGTGTTCATACTCGTTATATGTTGAATGAAGAATGCATATAAATTATAGCAATTAACAATAAATTGACTGTGATAGAATATAAATTTCAACTTATTTAACTTATTTCAATTTGTTATAGAGTTTTATTTATCATTTGTAAATTACCGATTAAAGAAATATAGGATATTTTGTTTTTGATACAGACTTTATCACAGTCTAATGCATCAAGCTCGTCCTAGCGGGCTCACTTGATACTTGGGGTGATAAAGTCTGTATCAAAAACAAAATTTCCTATATTCCATATGTCTAAGTAAATGAGATTTGGGTCTGTAGGACACAGTCATGTATGATCCCCTTACAAAATAAATGTTTTAACTGGTTCTGACAGATTGGATAAATTTTCATACTCAACATATGTTGAATAAAGCCCCTTGGTATTTCCTGCCTAATCTATTTGGATTCCAATTCTCAGTGTTATTACCTGATTATTACCATATTTTATCCATTCTTGATAGTTAAATTAAAAAATTTCAAAAAGCTCTGCAAGCCTCGAAATAAAAATTTTAAAATTTAAGTATCTGTAGTGGATGAAATATGGTAATGAACAGGATCTTGCGATGTAATCTATATTTATTTCATAAATACGTTTTGATTTTCAGTGGCTTGAACACCAAACAGTTTACAGTCCAACTTCAATAGCTCGACCACCAAAGGTACTGATGAAAACAGTTTGCAAGAGGGGTGTTGGAGCTATCAAAGTCGAACTGTGTTTAAATTCGAACAAAGGGTCCAGAAAAGGTTGCAAGTCATCCATAGTAATTTGTTGACGGCCAATTTTTAAAATGGCCACTAAGAAAGGCTGGAAAATTCAACATTGTACTATTTTAATGAAATTTGGTTTTCTAATAGGTATTGATGTCGCAACTTCAAAACCGATGTTAAAAATTGTTCATTGACCGCCATTTTCAAAATGGCCGCCAAAAAAGGCGGGAAAATTCAAATAGATATTGATGTCGCAACTTCAAAACCGGTGTTAAAAATAGTTCGTTGACCGTCATTTTCAAAATGGCCACCAAAAAGGCGGGAAAATTCAGCATTGTCTGATTTCAAGGAAATTTGGTTTCCAAATAGGTATTGATGTCGCAATTTCAAAACTGATGTTAGAAATTATTTGTTGACTGCCATTTTCAAAATGGCCACCAAAAAAGGCAGGAAAATTCAACATTTTCCAATTTGAATGAAATTGTATATCCAAGTGGATATTGATGTCGCTACTTCAAAACCGGTGTTGAAAATTGTTCATTGATTGCCATTTTCAAAAGGCCGCCAAAAAAGCCAGGAAAATTCAACATTGTCCGATTTCAATGATATTTGGTTTCCAAATAGATATTGATGTTGCGACTTCAAAGCCCATGATGAAAATTGTTTGTTGACTCCCATTTACAAAATGATGTCTCAACTTCAAAATTGGTGTCGAAAGTGGTCCTTAGCAAGAGAGTTTTTTGTCAAAAAAGCCCAACAAAGAAATATAGTAAAACATTATCAGACACTAAATACAGTTCAAGATATTGGTGGTGTTCGAGCTACCAAAGTTTGAGAGACTGAAGATCAGTTGTATATCTTACGATGTTAGCTTGATTGTGACAATTGAAAGCCAGGTGAGCTATTCAGGCTCCTGGGAACCTCTGGTATGAACTTCCTTATAGCACTTATTTATTTTGGTTACATAAGCCTTAACTATAGCCAGATTTGTTAGATATTGTAGATAAAGACAAAGTCACAGCTCTGTATGAAGATTCTGATCTGGAGGATGACATTCATCAACAATCGGGTACAATTATGGCCCAAATACATTATATAATCTGTTGTGTATTAGGTTTATTACTTTCTCTTGTTTTTGAATGAAAATGGGACAAAAACTTTTTCAGCCTGACCTAGCAAAAGCCAATTTGAACCAAACTTGGTCACAATTGTCATTGTGTGGTCCTCTGCAAAAATGATGTTGCTATATCCAAGATGGCTGCCAGCAGGGAACATAGTTTCAACATCGGATTGTATATGAAAACACATTCATGGATCTTCTCTTCAGGCTTGCGGTAAATCCAAGATTGCTGCCAGTGGGGAACATAGTTTTAGCATTGGACCTCAGAGGAAAATGCATTAATAGATCTTCTCTTCTAAAGCTGCTGAGCCAATTGGAACCAAAACTTGGCCATAATAGTCCTCTGGTGGTGGTCCACAAAAACAATTTTTTTTTGGTCTGCGCTATACGCAAGATGGCCACCAGCGGTAAACATAGTTTAACATGGGACCGTACGGGAAACACGTTTGCTGAGCCAATTGGTACCAAATATGGGCACAATTTTGCTTGTATACTCCTCTGCAAAAATATGTTTTTCAGGTTGGTGCTATATCCACGATGGCGGCCAGCTGGAACATAGTTTTATCATTGGACCCTATGGGAAAAACATTCAAAGATTTCTGAAACTAATGAGCCAATTGGAAGCAAAATTTGCTACAATAACCCTTTAGGTAGATTGACACTAATACACGGCATATTGCATTGGCACATACTTGAAAATCGAGTCGAAAGCAGAATTGACTTGATTTTCAAGCCGGAAAGTTCTTTTCTCAGTCTTTTCATTGTGACGTCATACTAAATTGACACATGTATATCACTCACTTTCTCGCCACTTATCTCCCTTTGCTATAAATATTTTCTGTGTTGTAAAATACATAAAATATCTCTCTTAATCAAACTGTGACATTAAGATTTTTCAGCTCAACAGATACATGTAGATCAAGTGTATCTCTATTAAATATAAAAAAAAAAAAAAATCTATCCAATATTTATTTCACAAAAGCTAAACTATAGGCATGTTCTCAGAGTTCCATATATTCTTTGTAAATGTTGCTGAAAAATACTGAATTTGACCTGATTTTCAAAGGCTGATTACAGGAAAAGATGATCGGTGACATATCATTTTTATTTTATCTTTGGCATATATGGGATAATAAGTTCAAAATATCTTCAAATAAAAAATTTCTGTTTGGAATTTTTATTAGGCTCAAACTACCTTAAGTGGTGTCCAGGGAGGGAAAGGGATGGTTTTCAGGACAGTGCTATATCAAAAATGGCAGCCAGCACAAAACAATTTAAATCTAAAATTGACCTTAAAATTACTGAGCCAATTGGAACCAAACTTGGCCACAATAGTCTTTAGGTGGTACCATGCAAAAAAAAAGATTATGTTCACACTTAACTCTAAAACTACTGAGCCAGTTGGAACCAAACTTGGTTACAATTGTCTTTAGGTGGTACCATGCAAAAATATGTTCACACTTTAACTCTCAAACTACTGTGCCAGTTGGAACCAAACTTGGCCACAATAGCCTTTAGGTGGTACCATGCAAAAAAAGATATGTTCACACTTTAACTCTTAAACTACTGAGCCAATTGGAACCAAACTTGGCCACAATAGCCTTTAGGTGGTACCATGCAAAAAAAATATGTTCACACTTTAACTCTTAAACTACTGTGCCAATTGGAACCAAACTTGGCCACAATAGTCTTTAGGTGGTACCATGCAAAAAAAGATATGTTCACACTTTAACTCTTAAACAACTGAGAAATTGGAACCAAACTTGGCCACAATAGTCTTTAGGTAGTACCATGCAAAAAAAAAAAAGATTACGTTCACAATTTAACTCTAAAACTACTGAGCAAATTGGAACCAAACTTGGCCACAATAGCCTTTAGGTACTCCAATACAATCACACTTTAACTCTAAAATTACTGAGACATGGCCACAGTAGTCTTTAGATGGTCCCATGCAAAAAAAGTGTTCACACTTTAACTCTAAAACTACTGAGCCAATTGATACCAAACTTAGTTACAATTGTCTTTAGGTGGTACCATGCAAAAAAAAAAAGATTATGTTCACGCTTTAACTCTTAAACTACTGAGCCAATTGGAAACAAACTTGGCCACAATAGTCTTTCGGTGGTATGTTCACACTTAACTCTAAAACTGCTGAGCAAATTGGAACCAAACTTGGTTACCATTGTCTTTAGGTGGTACCATGCAAAAAAATATGTTCACACTTTAACTCTTAAACTACTGTGCCAATTGGAACCAAACTTGGACACAATAGTCTTCAGGTGGTACCATGCAAAAGAATTATGTTCACACATAACTCTAAAACTACTGAGCCAGTTGCAACCAAACTTGGCCACAATAGTCTTTAGGTGGTACCATGCGAAAAAAAAGACTATGTTCACGCTTTAACTCGTAAACTACTGAGCAAATTGGAACCAAACTTGGCCACAATAGTCTTCAGGTGGTACCATGCAAAACAATTATGTTCACACTTTACCTCTAAAACTACTGAGCCAGTTGGAACCAAACTTAGCCACAATAGTCTTTAGGTGGTACCATGCAAAAAAAAGGATTATGTTCATGCTTTAACTCTAAAACTACTGAGCCAATTGAAACCAAACTTGGTTATAATTGTCTTTAGGTGCTCCCATGCAAAAACATTATGTTCACACTTTATCAAACATTGCTGTCAGTAGGGAATAAGTTTAACTTAGAACCCTTTTGAAAAATTTTCAAAGATTTTCTCACTTTAAACCATTGTGTATATATTGGAACCATAGTTAAACATTGACCTTAGTATTAAACATAGACTGTCCATGTTAGTCAAGGTCTGGTGAGTAGTACAGGCTTTTTGGAGCCTTTTATTTTGTGAAAAGTAACAAAAGACATGCCAGAAAGGAGGAAAAAAATATTTTTCATTTTTGTCTGGCCCGCGAAGAAAGTTACAAAAGCAAGACCTAGCGATCCAAATGTCCATTGGCATCGTTGTTGGCTTTGTCATCAAAATTTATTTTAACCCTTTGTTTGTTTGTCCATCCGTCACGCTTTGGGGGTACCAAGTTTGTGTAATCTGAAACTCCGACACCTTTAACCTGATACTTTTGAAACTTTGCACAGTTGTTCTGGACACATTGAAGATGTGCACCTCCCCTTTTGGTGAGATTTGGAAACAAAATGCACTATTATCCAAGCATCCCATCGGGATGTGATGGATAATGGACATTATATGAGGAAGCCTGAAGGCTTCGAGGGTTTAAGTCGAATATTTTATTCCATGGGCTTGATGTTACCTTCTTTACAGGTGAAAATAAACTCTTCCAACACGTGACCTATCCATATAAATAGGTGTGCAGTACAGGTGTACTTGCTCATTTTAAAGCCAAGGAAGTAATTATCTCATTATTGGAAAGGGAGGGAAGCTGAAGGGAGGGTACTTAAACCCTCGAAGCCTTCAGGCTTCCTCATATAATGTCCATTATCCATCACATCCCGATGGGATGCTTGGATAATAGTGCATTATATATCGGAACCCTTACGGTTCTCTGGTTTAAGTCGAATCTTTAAAGCACTCCAATAATGAGATACTGTGTAGTTTTTTGTGATACGTGGTTTGAAAAACTCTCTTACAAATGAACTTTAATGAAAAACAAT